>CAUYPK010086324.1:0-10389 GCA_963574355.1 Loris lydekkerianus | reverse complement strand
GAACACCAAAAAAGTTCACAGGTAAGGCCTTTCCGGTTTGCAGTCTCACTGCTGCTTGTACTCACGGTTGCCGGCGTGATTAGGTTGATCGAACACACGCAGCCACTTGCCAGTTTTCCACTGTTTTTGTCCTCCTCTTGGGGTCCAGAAGTTCCTTGCCTGGAGTCTTGTCTCCCCAGACTCCATGTGCCCAGTTACAGGGAAGCTGTTGCTCAGCCCAATACGGAGCATTTTTTCATATACCTTTTGTCCCCTTCTATGTCCACTGCTGAGAAATGTCCATTCTGTCCAATTTTTAAATCAAATTATTTGGGATTTTGCTATTGAGTTGAGTTATTTATATATTTAGATTATTAATCCCTTGTCAGATGGATAATTTGAAAATATTTTCTTTCATTCTGTATGTTGTCTCTTCACTTTGTTGATTGTTTCCTCTGCCATGTAAAAGTACTTCAGCTTAATGTAATCCAGCTTGTCTTTTTTCTCCTTTGTTGCCTATGCTTTTGAGGTCTTATCCAAAAAAATTGTTGCCCATAACAATGTCCTGAGGCATTTCCCCTTTTTTCTTCTATCAGTTTCATAGTTCCAAGTGTTAAATTTAAATATATGATCCATTTTTATTTGATTTTGTACATGGTGATATTTAGGGGTCATTTTTTTTGCATGTGGATATTCAGTTTTCCTGGGACCATTTATTGAAAAAGCTATCTGCCAGGGTCCCTCCCTGGGGGCAGAGTCCTTTAAGACCTGTGGAACTGGAGGTGTTTGACTAAAGAAAAATAAACTTAAAAGCTGCAAGAGAAAAAGAGGGCAGAATAGCGTTTTCAAAGGTGGGAACATAGGGGACCAAGGCTAGCTGTAGAGTTCCAGCAAATGGCCCTGCATGTTTGTTCCTTTCAGCTTTTATTAAAGGCCATTTTCTCATTTAGCCCAGAAGGTAAGCTGAGGAAGGGAATAAAAACACTAGCAGTTTCTTTGAGTATTATTCAATCTATAATCACTAACTTAAGGGTCTGAGCAGCCTTGAGAAGTTCGAAACCTGAGCCTTGTGTGGGGGCAGTCTCCTGTCTGTGGTTACATACACAGATTTCTTGGGGGAGAAATTTCACTGTGGAGCACACGTGATGGTGTCAGGCTCCTTTGAAGAATCGGTGGAACAGAAGAATTTTCCTCTGATCTCCGACCCAGAGGCATCTTCCTCCATTTAAATAGAGTACAAGCCCCCTCCCCCACCTATATTTCAGGACTCAAGCTATTCCCTTGATCTCTGCCATGGCCATAATATAAATCCCCACAATGAGTATTTGCTTTGAGTGTTGATTGAGCAGGGGAGGGCCTGGTTAATGTTCATTCCAAGGCCTTGCACACAGTTTCCTCTACAGCCATTATTTCTTCAGCATTGTAGGAGTGCCTACAAACTGTATTCCTTACAGGCCAGGCTTCTAGCAAAAGCAGGAACTGCTCAGATAGGTAATTTACCTGCTGGTTTAAAAGTAAACTAACAAATTGTTTTTAATTCCACCTTGCTCAGCTTATTTGTCCTTTTTCTGGGGATGTTTTCCCTTGCCAAGAATGGGGTCTTCAGTCCCCATTCCATCTGTAGCTATCTTTTCCCCAATTTATGTTCTTAATACCTTTACTGAAAAAGAGTTAGCTATAATGCATGGATTTACTTCTGTTTTCTGTTCCATTGGTCTACATGTCTGTTTTTATGCCAGTACTATGCTGATTTAGGCTACTAGAGTTTTGTAGCATGTTTTGAAGTCAGGTAGTGAGATGACTCAAGCTTTATTCCTTTTGCTCAGACTTGCTTTGGCTATTTATGGATTTGTGTAACTACATATAAATTTTAGGATTTTTTTTCTATTTCTCTGGAGAATGTCATTGGTATTTGACAGAGATTGCATTGAATCTGTATAATGCTTGAGGAGTATGGACATTCTAACAATATTAATTATTACAATTCATGAGAATAGGATATTTTTCCTCTTATTTTTTCTAGAAAGAAAACTTTTTATCTTTTTGCCTTCTGTTCACTTCATTGTATTCTGATGATCCCTTTATTTTTCTCCACCAAATTACTATGCAAATATGGCAGCACTGTCCTGCTTAATTTCCAAACCCATTGGACAAGTCTCAGCCTCTATCTTTTGAGACGTCTTTGAAGATGTTGAGGTACTGTGCTGTTCTCTCCTGTGTTAACTATTGTCTTGGCTAGTATAATACTACCTTTTCTGTAACTTTTTCTACTCTCAAACCCTTAATTTTCATATTTCTTTCTAAGATTATCTTTCTTTAACCACCCCTTCTATGCCGCTGTGTCCACTTACATCTTGGGTGGATGTCACTAATCTGTTATCTGTAGAGCACAGAGGTTAATAAGAGTTGCATGAGTGTGGTGTTTACATATGGTGCTTATATGTGAGATTACCTTAAAATAACACATAAACCCGTTCAGTTATTTTATCTGCATTTTTTTTCTGAGTTACTATGCAATTTTTTAAAAAAGACAGTGTTTTAATTAGAAAACTAATTTGAGACAGGGTAGGTGTGGCAGGGGAGAACTGCACTGACTTGGCAGGAACCTAATTCTTCAGTCAGTGGTTCTGTCCTTGGTGCCACTGTACAGGACAGGGACCATTTGTCTCCAGGTGGCAGCAGAGGTTAGAGTCTTAAAAAATTGTAACATAAATAGCCTTCTTGAAAAGAGGAGGCTGTTCAGGTGCATTAGTCATGAGCTGAAGAGCTGAGAGTGGGTAGGAAGCTCCAATCTCTGCCTTCCCATCAGCCACAGAAAGGGGATGTAGGGGTGTGGGGAAAGGCCACTCTTCAGACATTCATGACAGACCTCCACAGTGGGTCAGGAGGGGAGGGGTGGAGCTCAGGCAAGGTGTCAGAGATAACCACTCACAGGTGTGACAGAGTAGCTGGACTTTTAGTGCCTGCACACACACACACTACCATATGTGCACACACTTGCATGCTCATATGCATGTAGACACACATGCACTTAGTATTATCTTCACCCCCAGAGACCCCTGATGTAAATTTACAGTAATGGAAGAGCCTGCTGTCCTTCCTAGAAACAAAAAAGCAGAGAGCAGAGCCTGTCCCAGAGGGTAGGGGTGGGGAAGGTCCTGGGAACCTCACTTGCTCCCATGAATCCCTGTGACAACAAAATCTAAATTGGAGTTCAGATATAAGGATGGCAGTGACATGTGGAATTTCTTGGCTGGGAGGGGGAAGGGAGAGCTGATCTCCTTCTGTCCTCAGAAGGATTAAAGTGACCAATGGCCTTATTGGTTCAGGGAACAAGGCATAGTAAAAAAAAGCAATGAAGAGAATAAAACAAACCAACATAGTTATGGTCTAACATGGCAAAAGATAAAATTATCATAGAAGAAAACGACTGGTAAATACAAATATAGCAAAAACATTGTAAACAATGTAATCACTTAAGAAAAATTTAGGAGTATTTTCAGATTAAAAAAAAAGATTAAAAACAGCATACCCAGATACATTACATTTTTTAACTATGTATGTTACCCATATTTAATAAGATGGTCACTAGAAGAATCGTAGTTATTTTTTCTCATGGAAAAAAATAATGGTATCTTATTATCTAATTTTTGTTCACATATGTGTTTTTCATGAACTTTTTTTATAAGAAATATTATTTGGTGATTAGACAAAAAGTTATTTTATAAAAACACCCCACAAAATATGTTATGATACATGGCTAAGAGGAGTACTATGGATTGGATGTTTGTATCTCCCCTAAATTCATATGTTAAATTCTTAACCCCCAATATGGTAGTATTTGGAGACAGGACCTTTGGAAAGTAGTTAGTTTATGAGGGTAGAGCATTGTGAGGAAATTACTACCTTATAAAAAGAGATGTAAGAAGATTCCTTTTCTTTCTCTCTTTGCAAAGTGTGCAGATACAGCAGGGGGCAGTTCATCTGTAAGTCAGGAAGTGTGCCCTCACCAGACGCCAACTCTTCCAGAGCTTTCTTCTTGAATTCTAAAGCCTCCATAACTGTGTGATGTTTGTTATACCAGCTCAAACTGACTAAGACAAATAGCTATGTGGAAAATCACGAGTTTAATTTTAAGGGTTATCCTCCCCAGCACAAAAATGTATTCTTTTTTTTTCAGACAGTTTTACTCTGTCACCTTGGGTAGAGTACCTTGGCACAATAGCTCACAACAACCTCAATCTCTTGGGCTCAAGCAATCCTCTTGCCTCAGCCTCCCCAGTAGCTAGGACTACAGGTGCCTACTACAATGCCTTGCTGGTTTTTCTAGTTTTGGTGGAGACAGGGTCTCACTCTTATTCATGCTGGCCTTGAATTCCTGAACTCAAGAAATCGCCCACCTCTGTCTCAGAGAGCTAGGATTACAGTTGTGAACCACTACATCTGGCCCCCAAACATAGTCTTTTAAATATGTTCTGTAAAGATCATATAAAATGGTACACATTGCCATGGAATTCTCAAGGTTAAAAACAAAATTTGCAGATTATCATTCATTAATATGGCAAAGGAAAACTTCTGAATTTTATTGCAAACATAAAATTGGATAAAGAAAGTGGTCATGGGGTCTTCAAAAAAGAATACTTTCAACTTTCCATTTATGCTACCTCTGGAAGAAAAATGAGTCAGTTGTTCCTTTCTCTGGTTTAAAATTCATAACAAACAAAAGAAAGGCTATTTGTGTTAAGATTAGGAAAACTCAGTCAAATCTCTACATGCTGTAATGAAAATTGCTATATTACCTTATTTCTTTTCTTCCTTTCTATGTTAAACACAATCAGACAAATGAATAGCAATTTTCCAATTTTTTCTTTGTAGCCGGGTGGTATAGGAACAATGATGTACTTGAAGTTGTTCTGTAACCATGACAGATAAGATATTTTACTGAAGCTATTTCCTCATCTATAATAATTTCTATCTCACAAGATTGCTTAAAAGGTATGGCAAAATATTCTGGGAGGCAAAAAGGTATCTTGAAGTCATTACAAATGCTAAAATATGTTTTCTATAATTATTAAAGTCCCAGCAATTTGAAATTCAATAAAGTAATTTCTTCTGAATCAAAAAAAAATGAATTATCTGTATATGGAGAGCTCTAAATATAATTATTTGTTGTCCACACTCTATCAGTTTTTTCTTTGGTCATTAGGGGAAATGGGAAGGCTGATGAAAGCTAGAGAAGGTTATAAAAGCAAAGGAGAGATGAAATATTAAAGGCAGACTCTGACTGGTTTTTGCCTCTGCTCTGATCTGGTTAAGAGTAATTGGGAAGATTGCTATGAAAATTACAGTTATTACAATCCTCCCTGTTTACAGAAGAGGAAACCACAGTCAGAAGAAATGAAGTGACCAGGCCAAAGTTACATTCATGGCAAATGGTTGATTTTTCTGTCTCCTAAACTTAGAATCTGAGACACCAAAGACCAACTTTCATCTACAAAGTAGAAAAATAAGATGTGAAAATGCCAAAAAGCAAAGCTACTTAACTATTGAGACAGAATTTCTCATCTATAAAGCAAGAATAGTATTTCTCAAAGGTGAATAAATATATGTAAAGGTTGTTGACATAATTAAATAGAATTATTTAAGTAAGAAGAGTCAGTATGGTGCCTGGTTTATAGAAGTTACTCCCTAAATGTTCCTTACTTTAATTACACAGATGGTGCCAGGGCTATAAATATAATGTCTAATTCATTCCGGCAAAAGAACACTTCATCTAGATTGATTCAGTAAGAAATACTACTTTTGTGGGTTTTGCCCACTGAGCACCCAAAATCTTTAAACACTATACAAGATAGTCACTCTATCTATATGTGATACCCTTATAAAAATTATTTGTAAATTTGAAAATTTGACAAAAGGAGATAAATGATTTATTGAAAATAAATGAACCTTCAATGTAGGATTTTTTAAAATCTCATAACAAAGCTAACACATACTGTTATGAGCATTCTGATACCAGTTTTTAATCCCATTTTACTTAAAGAGAGAATGTATTCAATGTCTTACTTATTCCTGGGATATGTCACTTACAAAGTCACTAATTCAATTGACATATATTTACTTAAAACAACTTTGGGCCAGATATTCTTCAAAGCACCTGAGATATGTATGTAAATAAAACAAACCAAGGTCACTGCCCTTAGAGCTTGAGTGTTCCACATGAAAGCAGTGTATTAGAAGGTAAGAAGTGAATGGGGAAAAGAAACTAGAGTGCAAGTTAGGAGGATTGGGAGTGCTGGAAATGGGATACACATTATAATTTTAGCCAGAATGGTTTTAAGCTGAACAAATTGTTAGAAGAGATGAGGGAGAAAGCTAAGCAGTTCAGCTGAGAGTATTTCAAAGAGTGAAAAAGCCCTACACTAAACGTGACTGCTAGAATAAAACAGATCGCAGCCAATGCATAAAAAGAGGAAGCAAGTGGGCAGAAAATAAGGTCAGAGACATGAAAGGATTCTACAGCAGGAAGGGCCTAGTGGGCCAACTGAGTACTTGAGTTTTTACTGTGAGTGAGATGGAGAGAGGAATGACATGATTTTAGGTTTTATGAAAATCTTCCTAATTCCTGTGTCGAAAATAGGCCATGGAGGATATGGCCATGGTAGAAGGTGATAGGTCCAATGGAAAACTATTACAGTAGACTCTGATACACAGAATGAAAATACTTCCAAAAGGAAGAACAGAGGCTCACAGAAGATTAACAAATAAAGGAGAGCATGTCAGTTAAGGAATGTTGACTTTATGAAAGTACAATAAGTTAGGGGTTTAAATATGTTCAGAAATAAAATATACAACAGTAACATTACAAAAAAATGAGAGATTCCATGGTCTCAGTATTGTTGGAAAGTGATAAAAGAGCTAGTATATGTTAGACTTTATTTTTTGTTGTTGTTCTTTTTTTTAAGTTATATTTTTTATTTTACTATATTTAGAGTATACACATTTTTTGTTGTTGTTTGTTTGTTTGTTTGGGGGATAGAGTTTCACTATGTTGCCCTTGGTAGAATGCCATGGCATCACAGCTCACAGAACCTTTTACTCTTGAGTTTAAGAGATTCCCTTGCCTCAGCCTCCCCAGTAGCTGGGACTACTATCTAGCTATTTTTTTGTTGTAGTTGTCATTGTTTTTTAGTAGGCCCAGGCCAGGATCCAACTCACCAGCCCTGGTGCATGTGACCAGTGCCCTAGCCACTGAGCTACAGGAGCCAAGCCAACAAATGTTTTTTGTTACATGACGGAATTATACATATAAGGCTGAAGTCAAGGTTTTACCATAACCATCAACGTAGTAGAGTACACTGTACTCAAGAGGTAATCTTTTATCCCTCGTCCCTCTCTGACACTCCCCTTCTTAGTTTCCAATGTCCACTGTACCACTTTTTGACCATACACACACATCTTTCAGCTCCTACATAAAAATGAAGCCAAATGGTATTTGTTTTTCCATTCCTGGGATATGTCACTTACAATAATGGTCTCCAGTTCTGTCTAAGTTGCTGCAGAAGATATTATGCCATTCCTTTTTATAGCTGAGTAGTAATCCATAGTGTGTGTGTATACATGTTTGTATATACATTTTTTTATCTGCTCACCAGTCGATAGACACTTAAATTGCTTCCCTATCTCTGCTATTGTGAATTGTTCTGTCATAAATATTCAGATGCAGATGTCTTTTTGATAAAATTATTTCTTTTCCTTTGGGATTGCTGAATTGAATGATAGATTCAATTCTTCAATGATAGATTCAATGATAGATTGAATTCTTCAATTCAATTTCAATTCTTTGAGGAATCTCCATACCATTTTCCACAGAGGTTGTACAAATTTACATTCCCACTAAAATGGTATAAGTATTCCCTTTTCATTACACCCACGCCAACATCTATTTTTTCATATATTAATGATAGTCATTCAAATAGGGTTAAGGTGGTATTTTATTATGGTTTCAGTTTGCATTTCCTTGATAATTGGTGATATTGAGCATTTTTCATATGTTTATTGGCCTTTGGTAAATCTTGAAAAAAAGTCTATTCATGGGATTATTTGTTTTATTTGTTGCTGATTTGTCTCAGTTCTTTGTAGATTCTGGATATTAGTCCATTATTAGATGCATAGGTTGGCAATATTTTTTCCCATTTATAAGTTGTCTACTCTGTTCACTATTTCCTTTGCTGTGAAAAATATTTTTAATTTAATTACATTCTATCTGTTTATTTTTGCTGTTGCTGTATTTCCCTTTTAGAGTCTTAGTTATAAATTCTTTGCTTAATCTGATGTCTAGAAGAGTTTTTCTGTGGCTTCTTTCAGAACTGTTATGGTTTCAAGACTTACATTTGGGTTTTAACCCATCTTGAGTTAACTTTTGTATAGCATGAGAGATAGGGATCTTGTTTCATTCTTCTGCATGTGCCTATCTAATTTTCCAAGTACCATTTATTGAACACGGCATCCTTTTCCCGGTATGGTTTTGTCTGCTTTGTTGGAGACTGCTTCATCCATGCTATATGATTTTAATTCTGAGTTCTCTGAATTGCATTGACATTTTAATGGGAATTTCATTCAGTCTGTAAAACATCGTGGGGCAGTATAGACATTTAAAAAATATTTGTTCTTCCAATCCATGAACATGAGTTCAATACAATAACGTAACTAGAAAGCAGCCAGTAGTTTAGAATTTAAAATACACATGGACGAAAGAAAATTCAAAAATGGGAAATGAGAATTTTTTTAAATGAATCAAAACCTGTAGATGCAGCTAAATCTACACTTAGAGAAAATGTTCTAGCCTTTAAATATATGTAGTATATGTTAATAAAAAAGAAAGGCTGAAATTTAATTTTCTGAATATCTATAACTAGAAATTGAAAAAAATCCCAGCAAATTAAATTCAAATAAAATGAAGATTAGAAAATAAGCACCAAAATTAATGAATTACTAACAAACATGCAATAGAAAAATAGCAAAGTTAAAAGTTGTTTATTTGGAAAACTCGTAAAACTGATACACTTCTGGTAAAACTAATTAAGGAAAGGGATAAAGAAAAAAGAATAACCTGATATACACATTTTCAGTATTTAAAGACACGTTATCATGTACAACTTTTCATTAATAAATTTTATCTATTAAATGCAATAAAGTCCTCAAGTAGCCAAAAGAGATACGTTTGAGGTAAGTTTGGTAACATGTTGGCATGTTTCTGAAATAAATGGAAATGTAAAACTTGCTCAAATCTGTCTTATTTTGAGCTTATTTTCTTATTACATAATAAACACTCATTTTTTGCTATTTTAATAAAATATTTACTTGTAAAGGAAAAAAAAAAAAACAAAAGAGATACGTTTGAATGTGTTAGTTATTGCACTGTTTTTAGGCTGAAGTCTGGATGGTTTATCAATTGTGAGAGTTGAAAACACAAATAAGAAAACTTAGGAGATTTTTGGTTTTTTTCCTGTTCCGATTTCTTTTCATAGACTATCATATTCCAGGGAATCTTGTGTCCTCCCTGCCTCTTTGAGAGTTTTATTTATTTGATGATGTGTGTTAAGTACTAAGTTTCAGATTTTCCTTTAGTTAACACACCTATTAAATAAACATTTGTTTATTACCTCATATGTCAAATAGTATACTAGAAGCTAGAGGGGCTTATGAGGTCTGACAATTAAGTTCACAAACTCATCCTAGTTTAAAGTGCTATTCATTGCTAACTGTGACTATGGTCACCCTCGAAGTACTGCCTTTGGCCATCTGGTGATTGTAGTGACAGTCAGCAATGAGGTATTATAGTATGTTTTCTAGGATAAGTCTGTAAACTTAACTGTCAGACCTCGTATGACAACACCTCTGATGGCCATTCCAGAAAAAGAGTTCTAAATTGCTTTGAATGGTGGACCAGGAACTAGTGTCAGCATACAGCTTCCCAAGGGGAATGCCGCGGAGGTGACTGTGGTGGTATGCAGCCCTGAGATAGGTAGCACTTTTTCAAGGACGAGTTCAGTACCCTAATTGTCCGACTTCGTATTGCAAACATGACATATCTTCTTCTAAGGCTCTCAAATTCTAATTGGAGTACAACAAAATGAAGAAGGAAAGGCAAGATGCTACCGGACAAGGTGACAAGACTGCGCCACAAATAGAAATTAGAGCAGTGTGAAGGGGGCGTGGAGAACAGAACTTCCAGACAAATGCAATAGCACATTCAAAATGCAGGAGTGATTCCATATAAAACGAAGTATGATTTTTTCAAGATCTTTAAAGTATGACAATGGAGCTTTAATAGGTATTGCATTAAAATTATATATTGCTTTGGGCAGTATGGACATTTTAACAATGTTGATTCTTCCCAGCCATGAG
>CAUYPK010086323.1:0-11405 GCA_963574355.1 Loris lydekkerianus | reverse complement strand
GAGCTTGCAGAATACAGGAACGCACACGCACACGCACACCCCACACATCCTCATCTACATATACCTCTATGTATTTAAAACCATAAGTTCACAAGAGCATCAATTTCAGCTTGATACAGAGTCTACTATAGCGTTACATCCCCTTTCTTATGTGTAACTTCTGTCTCCAACAGGAAGACACTATGTTTCCAATTTCCACAATAGGCTCATTGTTCATGCCTCACTATATGCAACTAAATGTCTGTTGTCCTTGTCACTCCATTCTAACCACCATCGGTTGTGCTCTGAAGCTCTTTTGGGCCCTGACATCTCATGTCTGGCTGCTACAGCATCCCCTTGATAGCATCTTGTGCCATTGCATCACTTTTCACAGATGTCTGCTTTATTCGGATTTAATGAATAGCACTTGGATTTAAATTATTATGTATACAGCTATGATTAAAAAAAAAAAAAACAACAGAACTTGGGTCATTTGACCTGTTTATTTCCTAAAGTTTGGATTTTGCTGATTGCATACTCATGTATGTTCAGTATGTTCCTCTGCCTTGGGCAAGGGTGGGGATCCTTTTCATGGTGGAAGACTGCATTAACTTAGCTATCATCCAATAAGGTCTCATTTAAGAAACTTCAACTCAGTATACTTAAAAATGTATATTATTTTGTAAAAATAATATGTACTTAATAATTTGAAAAAATTAAAAGTAATTTTCAAGGTTAAAAAATAAAATATTATGTAAAAAAAAAAGGAAGAAAGTATGGAAAGAAGAGAAAATGAAAGAATGGAGGAATAAATTGTTAATTAAAGGAGCATAGAACTATGATCTTATATCCATTTAAAAATACATATTCAGGAAGACTTTATATATTGAATGATTTTTTAAATTCTATTTCCCTTTAGATTTAGGGTTAAAAACTTGCATTTCAAGATAAGGACAACAAAACACTTTAATAGAAAACATTAATATCAAAATTACTAAATTATGGGATATACACAATAAATATAAGTAAACATTAATAATTTTTAATTTTAAATAAATTCCTCTTTTCTTCACCAAAATGTTCTGTATAAATTACTGTATGTACAGAAAGTCTCTTGTTTTTCCTTCAAATGCAGAAATAATTAGAAGGAAAAGCTCAAGGGGATATAAAAAGATTGGGTGAAAGGCAATACTTTAATTTTTTGCAGTTGGGCATGTCCAGAAAACCAAACTAAGTTCAATCTTTTGAACAAAAGTGATCATTTTTCATCACATTCCAACCACAGTCATGTAACCCAAGAGTCTATGTGCATACTGATGGTACATTTGACCTTCTTCATCTTCCTTACAAAAGATAGTACAGGACATTTTAAACCCAACTTTCACTGATTTGAAGAAATCTATATGGAGCTGCTACCATCTTTGATACCTTGTCAGGTGTCCTGAATCTTATAAAAATACTTAAGACATTTATTTTCAATGGTAGATGTCATGAAAATAAAAAAAAAAGAAAAAGAGAGAGAAAGACATGTCTACACCCTCCAGGAGTTTATAATATGGAAAAGAAAATAATTGTGACAGGAAGCAGAATATGCTGCTGGTACAGGCAACAAATGTATCAGCAGTTTAAAGGAGGGGAAGAACAGCAGGGATTTCAATGATTGTCAGAAGTCTTCCCAGCATATTCCCAATCTAAAATGCTGACCTTTAAAAAGCAGAACATGTTATAGAAATAAATATATTTTTGGCTCGAGACAAATAAAAGTACAGGGAACATAAATTAAAGGGCCATTCAAAATGTGTATAAACAGGCTTTCTGCCTGTAGCTCAGTGGGTAGGGCGCCAGCCACATATACCGGTTTGAATCCAGCCCAGGCCTGCCAAACAACAATGACAACTACAACCAAAAAATAGCTGGTGTTGTGGTGGACATCTGTAGATCCAGCTACTTGGGAGGCTGAGGCAAGACAATTGCTTAAGCCCAAAAGTTTGAGGTTGCTGTGAGCTGTGATGCCACAGCACTCTACCCAGGGCAACAGCTTGAGACTCTGTCTCAAAAACAAACAAACAAACAAACAAAAAAAAAAACACAAAAAACATGTGTACAAACACTATTTAATGTGCTGCAAAAAATTTTGACATAATAATTTGACAGAAAGAATATAAGTATTTTATTTTTCAATTTATACACACTGCTACAGGATGACCATCTTAAATTGCACACAAACTTTGTGGCCACTCTGTATATATATATTTAAAACTCTAATCATACGAATAGGACTGAGATTCCTCATTAAATGTTGACCTTTTTTTTTTTTCTTCTACCGAAACTACTTACGTATAGCCCAGTGGTGACGGGCCATAAACATCTAGAGAGTGATCTACTGAGATAAATACTCTCTTACCCTGTGGATCCAGAAGGAGAATGAAATCTCAATGAAAAATTAGTATAATCTGATCCATGAAAACATCCAGGCCTGTGAGTATCTGTCTGTCCTGTGTACAGGCCAAGTTCACAGATGGATGTGTGACCTATGCATTTGCCCAAGGCCCAGCCTCAGAAGAGTCCAACAGCACTTGGTTTAAGGTTCTTCTGTCAAGAGAAATTCTCAATACCTTTTGTGCAAAGAACCTTAGATTTTTATTTTGAAAAAGGGTCCACAAATTATGTAGCTGATCCTGTCTGTATGTCTATTAAAAATTTGATTACATTATTCTGATTATTCCTTTAACTTGATTTAAAAAAAAAGTTTTGAAAATTCATCACTCTGTCCTTATTTGTTCATCCTCATTCCCCCCTCTCACTTCCCCACCCTCCTTCTTCTTCGCCTGCCTATCTTCCTTGCTTGACAGCTAAATCACAAGATTCTGAGGGCAAAGGTGAGAACTTATAAGAGATGATCATCTTCAATAAAACTGAAAATAGATATGCTGAACAAAATGTTAGCAGAATTTTTAAATGCATAGACATTAAGTGTAACAAGACAATTTAAGCAGCATATTTACAAGTTAGTTTCAGAGAGCTAACTTTATTTCTCAGAAAATAGCTGCTGACAGTAGATACTGTTAGAACATTCCTAACAGGATTAACTTGAGTTTTCCAAGTAAGTTATATTAAAAACTGCCCATTTAACACATTTGATTTCAACTAACTAAAAGTGATGTTTATGATATGACCAAATCTTATTCTGACATCTGATTTTGGTAAATGGTACACGAATCTCTTCTTTTCCTTAAGTCCACACTTATTATTTTTCACTGTTACACTGTCTCCTCTCTTCTCACTCTTTTAAATGTGTTTCAGTTATAACTATGACCAACTTCTTAAAGTGATATTAAGTAATAGCCATCTTGGCTCTTTTTCTCTCATTATGATATGAATTAATGCGAATTTTGATCAATATTTTATAGGCACATAAAATGATTAGCTGCAGGATCATGGCTTACACAAACGTGCATTTGTGTATGTGTTCACACAATATTTTTGCTAGTAGGGAAGATGGATAAGAGAAATAGAGTATGATCAGAATAAATAAAAATGGAAGGAAGAGCAAAAGGGAGAAAGGAAAATTGAATTTATCTAAGTAATTATTAACTACTACTTTTTTGTGGTTTCATATGAAGATGATATTAATTCAGTATGAGAAATCACATTTATTGCCAAGGTATATGGGGCAATGACTTATACAATATACCATCTGAGAGTACAATCATGTGATTTTTATAGAAAGATTTTGTAAGTCCTAAAAAGTCATAGAGGCTACCTTAGTTTTGGTCTACTTCAAAACAATGAATAGAAATTTAATGTTTTATTTTTTCACAAGACATTATTGAATTTATCAAGAAATCCTTTTGTGTTAAATAGAGAGGTGCTATGTTCTAATGGTTTTTTACATGGACAAAAATGTCATTGTCTTCAATATTGATCCACAAAGAAAAGAAGGCCAGGTGTGGTGGCTCACGCCTATAATCCTAGCACTCTGGGAGGCCGAGGAGGGTGGATTGCTCTGAGCTCAGAGGTTCGAGACCAGCCTGAGCCAGAGTGAGACCCCATCCCTACAAAAACAAACAAACAAACAAACAAAAAAACCATTGTTGACATGGGCGCCTGTAGTCCCAGCTACTTGGGAGGCTGAGGCAAGAGAATCACTTAAGCCCAAGAGTTGGAGGTTGCTGTGAGCTGTAATACCACAGCACTCTACCAAGGGTGACATAGTGAGACTGTCTCAATTAAAAAAAAAAAAAAAAAGGAAAAACCTTGATGAATCATCTTGAAATCTATTACTAGGGAAATCTTTATTTATACAAATGGAGTTGTTAACTTAGAGTTTGGGATGAATCCTTTTTCTTACATTCCTTTTTCTTGTTTCAGCATCGTGGGTCTTTTGGTCATATTTAGCCCAAATACGAAGGGCGACTGAATTTCCACTATTACAAACCAACATATAAAATAGAAAACTCATTATCTTAACTCAAAATTAACTTCAACTCTACATTCCTTCATTTGATTAGAAATCAACATTTGTCCAATAACTCTGTTTTTATTTTTAAAGTCAAATGTCAACCACAATAAATTAATATTTTTGTTTATTATCTCACCTACATTCTGTGGTAAAAACAATAGTCAGAACTGTGACAACTACCTATTCGAATGTGAGGCAGTGCATAATAGTGAGAACAAAAGAATGTTACTGAGTGTTCTGCAAATTATTTCTAAGCTAACCATATGCTTGAAAATTTAATATAAATTCATTCCAGTTTTGAATTTTGTATATAATATATAGTATTAACCACCTCAATAAAAAGATGGGGATTTGATGTTATTGTTATCAATAATTTAGTAGTAAGCAATTATTTAAACAGTCATCTTCCAGTACTGGTTTTGATGCTTTTGAGAGAAGCAAGCTACTCTGAAGCTAATCTTTGGGTTAGGATGGAATTCAAGAGGTGAATAAGATAAGTCCAAATCTTATCTGGTGTCTAATAGCTATGTGTTTTGGGGTAAATGAGCTTCTCTTTTCTTCTTCTTTTTTACCTCCTTCCTTTCAATTCTTTTCTTCCATTCTTCCTCTAGCTAATCCTGGGTAGCTTTTCACCTAGCCTATTGGAATGTGTTCAAGGTGATGTGTACCCCTGTACAAGGACTGCACCATGTAAACTCCTCCACAGAAGCCACTTGATGAAGATGGCATGGGATGATATGGGATGAAAATAGCCTGTATCCTTCAATCACCTCTAGGACCAAAGCCATTTGCTGATCAAGAACATCCACTCAGGATTCCAAAAGAGAGAAAAATAAACTTTCTTCTATTGTGTAAGCCACAGAGATTTGAAGTTTATGTGTTTTACCAACTGCCATTACCCTAATTAATTAAATATCCTTTCTTCATTGTTTTCTTCTTTCTTTTCTTCCTTCTTTTTTCTTTCCATTCTTTTTTCTCTTGAGTTCTTTTCTCTCCTCTTATATCTTATTTAAGAAATATTTACTAACCACTTTCTAAATGGAGGGGTTATGACAGTTAACATAAATGAACTTCCTGTCCTTTCGAGCCTCCGCTTTTGTTGTCTAAAATGGAAATGAAATGTATTTTGCTAAATTAGCTTGAGAATATATTTTAAATGTAGCTTTTATTTTTGAAAATCACTTATTTTATATTCAAATTGTTGCCTGCCAAATTACACAAAATAAAATGAACCATCTTCAATCAGTTTCTTGTCATCAGGGATGGCAATCTCAATACTATGTTCCATTTTGAGGCATCATCTAAATATGAATGTAAATACACAATAAATCCAGCCATTTTAGACTTTATAGACGAAAAGAGATATTGTCACCAAATAAAAAAACTTGGGCTCTTATACATGTTTCATATACTAATCAAATGACATAAAGCTTAATTTCATTATTTTGAACAGTAATGATGCATTAGTAGAATTAAAAGTGCAAAAATAAAAGTAGTAAGAATAATGAACATGTTATGGCTTTTTGTTTTGTTTTGTTCTTTTTAAACATGAAGGGTTTATTGCAGATTTTATTTTATTTTATGTATTTATTTATTTTTTATTTTTTTATTTTTTTTATTTTGTGCAGTTTTTGGCCAGAGCCGGGTTTTGAACCCTCCACCTCTGGTATATGGGGCCGGCGCCCTACTCCTTTATGTTTTCCCTTGAGAATGAGAAAAATCGCAAGATTTTGGGTTGAGTCAACAAATATTTGTGTTTGTATGGTAATTGTGGTTTAGTAAAGTATTGATATATAAGGGTTCCAGTAGGGAAGATAATTGTGAATGTTAGAAATCTTATTCTAGTGGGTGGCTTTATTATTGAATCAAGTTCACAGATTATTAGATATTTGCTATAAAAATAAAAGAAAATTTAAAGCTAGGAAGACAGTTTCCATGAAGACCAAATGTTACAGTAAATTAGAAAATTTCAAGGAATTGCTAAAACACTTTGTTTCTTCCTCATGTTAAACCTCTTACCAAATTATTTTTGTTGTTAATTTAGGGTATTTTTATGTGTAGCTTATATCTCCAATAAGGCTAAATTCCTTAGAGATTTGGCCTCATTCTTCTTTGAGGTTTTCATATCGAATGGGCTTAACATTTTTTGATTGAATATGTTGCATAACATGTATATAACATGTATAAAGGTTAGATTCATCACTTTTAGCATTTCTAATGTATTTGTATATATGAAATATTATGAATTATTGGACTAATATGGATATTAGATGTCATCTAGTCATTCTACAAAATGGTGGATTTACCCTAAAACATTCTTAACAGATCTTTTTTTATCTTCCCTTTTTTTTTTTTTTTGATACAGTCTCACCATGTTGTCTTCCCTAGAGTGCTCTGGCATCATAGCTCACAGCAGTCTCAAACTCTTGGGCTTAAGTGATGCTCTTGCCTCAGCCTCCCAAGTAGGTGAGACTTCAGGTGCCCGCCACAATGCCCTTATTGCAGTTGTCATTGTTTTTTAGCTGGCCCGGGCCGGGCTCAAACCCACGTGCGGCTGGCGCTGTAACCACTGTGCTACAAGCACCAAGCCTTTCTTATCTTCCTGTACATACCTTCATAAGTATGATGGACAATAGCTTAAATCAAGGCCAGTTATCCTTAGGTTATTAAATTATCATTTAGTAATTCCATTTTAGGGCATTGAGCTGGGGATGTAACCACATGTAAATACAGAGCATGCTGCAGAAGAATTTCTAAGCAATTGAGACACACAAAACATAAGAAATAAAATTAACAATAAAAAGTAACATTTTTCAAGTACCAAATGTATGGGCAATAGAGGGGAGAGCCTACAGGAATTCAGAGGCTGAAAAATTCCTGATGTCTGGCACTCTTAGAAAAGACCTTCAGGAAGAACTAACACTTAAAGGGGTCCCGGAAGAAGTAATGAGATTTAAATCACTTGATAAGTTATCAAGGTTGGAGTTTTTTGGATGGTGGGCTGAGGAGGAATGGAAGATAGTGTATTGACGAGTTTCACAGAATGGAGGATTGTTTTAAGTGAGCAGGGAGAGTTCTCCTTTTACAATAAATAATTGGAACTGGTACTTTGGACACTGGGGAACAACTGCAGTGTTTTGAGCAAGGACTGTCCACCACATACGCTGTCGGTTTTAGAGGGTTAATTTGTTATTGTTGCATAGGATGCACCAAAGATTAGGGGACCTTGAGGTAGGAGGACTCACTGAGAAATTATCAAACCATTCCCAAGTAGGATGATGAAGATGGGGATTTTCCAGAGACGGTGGTGGTGGATGAGATATCGCAGAAGAGGATAAATTCACAAAAGGAACACTCCCAACTTCCCTAAACTGGTTCCTTGAGAGATCGTGGTATGATTAGTAAAAAATACAGAACAAAAAGTCTTTGAGGTTATGCCTTTGACTCTGTCTGTTAGAAAACTTCCTTAAACCCCACACTGAGTGGCTTCCATATTATGCTCATGTACTCAAAGACTACTGCACACCATTGTGACAATTCACTTTGAAGTTACTCACAGTGTGTATGGGCTGATGAAAGAAAGTCCTGTAGTCCTTCTGAGCAGGTCTAGGACATGGTAAAGCAAAGAGGAATCATAGGCCTGACCAGTTCTTCAAAAGGCCTTTTCTCTCCCTGTTAAAAAGTGTTCATTCTAAGTTACCACCCTCTTAGAAAAAACTGTAACTCTGAGGAGTTTTATTTGGAACAACATGAATGGCTTGACTTTCAATAGTCACAAGGCAAATGACAGCTTGTATTTAATTTTTTATATCTTTATTTACATAGACTTAAGTGATATCCCTGCTTGCTGTATAATTTGATTTATTTTGGGGCATCAGAAAGAATCCATTGAAGTTGCACATGGCAACGGCCTACTTATACAGCAAAACACGTAGCACAGAATAGTAAGTAACATTCAGTTTAAAAAATTAGTATACTTTAAAAGGGCATTGTAGACATTTTTATGAAAGTAAACTTTATCCAAATGCAAAAATACCAGTTGAATAAGTGAGTCAGTGTTTGAGAATCGTTTGCCTTCTAATTGACATAAAAGACCTAAAAAAGGAAAATGGATTAAAATTCCTTAAAGTATATGTGGAAAAGTGTAGAAATGTGTGAATGTGGAGTGAATCACATAAATAATTAAAAATGTAACCACAGACTTAAGGTACATAATGTGACCTTTTGTGTTACTGTCTTAACTCAATATTTTAAATATTAGAGGGTTTTTTTTTTTTTATGTTAGATCTGTGGCACAAGGCTTGACTTTATTTTTTTGTTTGTTTTTTGAGTCTCACTCTGAGGCCTTGGGTGTGTGTGGTGGTGTCACAGCTCACAGAAACCTCAAACTCTTGAGCTGAAGCAATCTTCTTGCCTCAGCCCCCCAAGTAGCTGGACTGCAGGTGCCCACCACACAATCCTGCTAGTATATCTTTTTTTTTAGTATTGACTGGGTCTCACTCTTACTTAGGCTGGTCTCGAGCTCAAGCAGTCCACCTGCCATGGCCTCCCAGAGTGCGAGGATTACAGGTGTGAGCCACCACTCCTGGCCAAACAGGCTGGACTTTAAATGTCAGTTCCACATGCATAGCAGCTTAAAGCCTCAGGTTGCTCATGTAAAGAATGAGGATAGTAATATGAAAATATCTTTTTAATGCAGCAAATTAAAGCATGGATTTCTGGATTGTGTATTACAATTTTATTAAATCATTTACCTGTATGATCATAGGGAAGTTATTTAACCTATGTGTGTTCCAGTTTCCTCAATTGTAAAATGAAAGTAATGTCAGTACCTACTGGATAGAGTCATTGTGAGGCTTAGGGCCCAAGTGTGTGTAAAAAGCTCTCAGATGAGATTATAGTATATAGTAAGTGCTATGTGTACACTATGAATATCACCTGTTGCCACTGTTGCTGTGAGAGTTATGTAAGATAATAAATATAAAAACCTTTTAGAGTTCCTGGAATTACTCTAATAGCCCAACATTTAATAGTCATTTTCAAAAATAGAAATTGATGTATCTAATAATTAATTGTCATTGCTGATTAGAACAGTCAATTATTTTACTTTAAATGGCATGTGTTATTATTGCCACAAACTACTTAAATTTAATAGTAACTAAAGCCTGCTTTTTACTATTTTTCCGAAGAGATTATAACCAACAAGGAACCTATAATTAGTGATAAAAATTTATAGTTATTATATTCCATTACAATGGCTACTATGTGCTGATACATGCAATTTTAAAACAAAATTAGAAAATATTTTCTTCTACAGCACTGATGAAGAGAACATTAAGATAAAATATCCAAAGGAAAACACTTAGACCCTCAATTTTCTTTTGTTTTTCTTAACCGAGTTACATGAAGTAGTAGTATATTGCAGTGGTATTTGAGTAGTATAAGTTACTTCAACCCTTGTGATGTTTCTTCTTTTGGATGGGCGGAAGGAGGGTGATAGGTGGGATTACACCTGCGGTGCATCTTACAAGGGTACATGTGAAACTTAGAAAATGTAGAATATAACTGTCTTAACACAATAACTAAGAAAATGCTAGGAAGGCTATGTTAACCAGTGTGTGAAAATGTGTCAAACTGTTTATAAAACCAATGTATGGTGCCCCATGATCACATTAATGTACACAGCTATGATTTCAAATTAATAAAAAAAATAAAAATAAATTAAAAAAAAAAAAAGTAGGATGGTGAGTCAAATGTCAATTTAGTTTCAGACAGCTAAAAGGGTCTGCAATGCATGCAAACGCTTTGTTGGAACTATAAGGAAGGCAAATTGAAGAACACGGTCTGAAGATTAAGCCACTTAGAATGAAATGAAAACATAACAAATACAAAATAAGGTAAAGTAAATGCAGAAAAAAAAAATGAGTGGCAATCACAAGGGGAAAATATGGCATGTTATTGAGGATAGGAGTAAAAAATGAAATGGCATTGAGATAGGATTTGAGAGGTGGCCAAAATTTTGACAGATGGAGAAGAAATGATTTTATGCTAATGAGTAGGGGGATTTGGGGACACAGAAAATGGTCTATGTTTGGATATTAGGGAACACTTTTTGAAGCTGTGGCAAATGAGGTTGAAGCATAGATTGTGACCCATTTTTTAAGGTAAAACAGAATAACCTCCAGTTTTGGAGGTAATTTCTCTTTCCTTCTCATCCTTTAAAACTCTTTAAATCTCTAAATTTTCTCCTCAAATACTTTGAAATAGCTCCTTTACCTTTTAATTTATATTTTTATTTTAATGAATAACATAATTATGCAATTTAATATGTTACATTGTAGCTGAAGACTTACAATGAAAATAGAATCACCTTGCTCCATCTGCTGCCCAATCCAATCCCACACCACAAAAACTACATTGAGATTTTAGCTATTGAGACTGATATGTACCCATTGATTGTAAATCAAAATCTTTTTTCTGCTGCTTTTTAATTTAAAAATTTTTAACTATATCTACATTTTTGTGAAGATAAATATTTAACTTTTTAGTATATTATTTTCTTAATTTTTTTATTATTAAATCATAGCTGTGTACATTAATGCAATCATGGGGCACCATATGCTGGTTTTATAAAACATTTGACACATTTTCATCACACTGGTTAACATAGCCTTCCTGGCATTTTCTTAGTTATTGTGTTAACACATTTATATTCTACATTTACTAAGTTTCACATATACCCTTGTAAGATGCACCGCAGGTGTAATCCCACCAATCACCCTCCCTCCACCCGTCCTCCCCCTCCCTTCCCTCCCTCTCCCCTTTCCCCATATTCTTAGCTTATAACTGGGTTATAGCTTTCATGTGAAAGCCATAAATTAGTTTCATAGTAGGGCTGAGTACATTGGATACTTTTTCTTCCATTCTTGAGATACTTTACTAAGAAGAATATGTTCCAGCTCCA
>CAUYPK010086322.1:0-124795 GCA_963574355.1 Loris lydekkerianus | reverse complement strand
TTTAAATTTACTGAGGTTAGACTTGTGACCTAAGATGTGATCGATTTTGGAGTATGTTCCATGGGCTGATGAGAAGTATGTGTATTCAGTTTTGTTAGGATGAAAAGTTCTGTAGATGTCTGTTAAATCCAAACGTTGATGGTTATTTTTAAATCTAAAATTTATTTGCTCAGCTTCTTAACTTATTTTTTTTTTTTTGAGACAGAGTCTCATTTTGCTGCCCTAAGTAGAGTGCCATGATGTCACAACTCACAGCAACCTCAAACTCTTGGGCTTAATTGATTCTCTTGCCTCAGCCTCCCAAGTAGCTGGGGCTACAGACGCCGGCCACAATGCCCAGCTGTTTTTTGGTTGTAATTGTCATTGTTTGGCAGGCCTGGGATGGATTCAAATCCACCATCTCCAGTGTATATAGCTGGTACCCTAGCCACTGAGCTATAGGTGCTGATCCTATCTATACTTTTTTTTTTTTTTTTTTTTGTAGTTTTTGGCTGGGGCTGGGTTTGAACCCACCACCTCCAGCATATGGGGCTGGTGCCCTACTCCTTTGAGCCACAGGTGCCATCCCCTATCTATACCTTTTAATAAAATTAAACAGAAAATGTATACCTAAGAAAACCTTCAACATTAATTACATTATCTTGAGTATACCTTTTTTTTTTTTTTTTGTAGTTTAAGAGAAATACCTTAAATTTTAAAGACCATTTATGTGTTAAAAACATACGTAGGAGACAGGAAAACAAGTATATTACACGGGATTGGAACTGGAATTCAAGGTCATCCCACATGATACCATGCATAGAAGAGATGGGAAGTGGCAAGAAGACTTGCTACAATCTGTGCCTTTGAGTTGATGCTCTGGAAATGGTGGTCATTTTCTTGGGTGTCTTATCTTCTGTCATCTCTGATGAGAACTCTTTCTCACTGGACTTATCACTTGAGAAAAGAAATTTAGGTTTCTTTTTGGCAATTCACTGCTGGGTGTTTGGATACTGACAGGTAGTCTGGTGGGGCTCAGGTATGACAAAGTCACTGTCCGAGGCTGCAGAAGCCAGTGGCTGGTGCCTAGAGACAGTAGGCTGTTTCCTGGCTGATAGGGCTCTCTGGTTATCTCCTTGGCCATTCTCAAGCTCCTCTATTCCATCTAGCCCTCTGGTGTATAAGCCTGAAGTTTCTGCTCAAACTCATCTATTATAGCCTTGCCCTCAGGCTTGGCCCCAAGCCGCAGCTTCCCGGCAACTGACAAAAAGGCATTGAAGATGGATTCATCTGACAGTTTATCTCCAAAGCAGTCAAAACTATCAAGCATCTTGTGGAGGCCTCACTCTGTAAGCAGTAGCTGTGACATACAGTAGGCCAGGTCCCCAGTGCTGCTGCTCAGTTCAGGCTGTGTGGTGTTGTTGGGCATCAAATATCATTTTCCACATTGTGTGCCAAATGGTGGGGTCCTGTTCTGGGAGCAGGGTCTGTTAAGACCTGGGGAAACTGGTGGTGACTGACTGAAGAAATATAGAGTTAGAAACAATGGTAAAGAAAGAGACATGAGACATAGGATAGAACTAAAGTTGGGCACTCAGAGGTCCATTGCCTGTCTGTGGGCTTCTGGCAATGGCACTGAGTGTTTGCTCCACTCTGCTTTTATTGAAGTCTATTTGCCCAGAGAGTGAGATGAGGGAGAGAACAAAGATGCCAGCGGTTTCTCAGAATGAGCATACCAGCTCCTATTGTTATTATTATTAACCTTAAAGGTAGCCTTGAGAAATCTGAAATCTGAACCTTGTATTGGGAGATCCTCCAGCTTAGGATGACACACACAGATTTCTAGGGAGGTGTTTAACTCTGCTTGTTCACTGTGGAGTAAAAAACCACTGGTGTTAATCTCCTCTGAGGAATCAGTGGGAGGAAGGATCTTCCTCTGCCATAAGGGATATAAGCTCTTCTGCCCATATCTCAGGGCTCAAGCTACTCCCTTGACCTCTGCCCCAGGCAAATGCAAATCTCCACAATGGGTATCTGCTTTGCCTGTTTACTAGGCAGGAAATGACCCAGTTAATGTATCTTTCTAGTTCTCTTCCATAGCCTCTTCTATGACCATTTTTCCTCAGAGTGCTCACAGACCCAACAGGGGTATTTGTAAGCTGTATCCCCAATGGGCTAGAATTTCACAAAAGGCAGGAAGCTTGCTAGCAATGGCTACTTTAAATGTAAACTAGTTGACTTTTCTTTGTTCCAAGTCACTCAGCTTACTTTTTAATTTTCCTCTTTTTCTGGGGTGCTTTCCCTTGCCAAGAATGGGGTCTTCAATCCTCATTCTCCACTGACACAGATTTTTCACCAAGCTCTCTGTCTGATTGTCTTTGGTGATATAGGACAGGAGCTGCCTCATGATGGTGTGGAAAGGCTCTTTCTCCACTCACACCCTTAGGGTCTGACAGGCAGCTAATGATATCTGGAAGATTATAGGTTATATTGCCCTTGTGGGAAAGCTCATTGAAGAAGTTCTTGGCCAGGGCAGCAATTTGAAGCTCAGGGTCAATTAACAGCACTGCCATCTTGCTCGCTTGCCCCTTCACATTCACAGTGTCCTTAAGGATGAGGTGGGTCATCACCAGCCCTGCTGTTTTCCACACTTGAGTAGCTGGGTCCTGGAGGCAAGCATATAGGTGAGGTGTCCATGGGTCCACCAGGTGTGGGAAGTGGATGACCAGATCTCCAGCAGCAACTATAAGGTTAGACTGGACAGTAGGGAGTGAAGACTTTTGTAGCATAGTGAACAGAAGATGAAGCTATGAGTCACAGAAGGTGGCACTGATCACGCAGAACTTGCTGACAGCAAGTGAAGCAGCTACAGAGAAGTCTGGGTTGCTAGAGAGGCAGTGATTGTTACAGACTTTAAGTAAAAGTTGAACAAAGGCAGCAAGTGTCTGTTTGCCATCCAATAGTTCCATCTCACAGATGCCACACATCAGTTCTGCCTCCGTGTCATTAGCAGTCACCCAACTAGTCCCAGCTCTTCCTCCATGGTGGTCTCAGAGCTTGTATTCTTCTCCTTTGGATCTTTAGCCTTGTGTTCCTGTCCTTCCTGAAGAACTTGGCACTGACAGAGCTATCCACTCACTGCCTGTTCCAAATGTACCAGCTGCTGCAGAGCCACATCCCCAGCCAGAGACAGCAAGTTCATCAGCAGGAAAGTGGGGAGCATGGGAGGGTCTCCTTTGGGTCCTCTTAGGTCATGCTTTTCTCCCCCCCCTTCTCCAAGGCCTGCTTTGCATAGCTATGCAATATCTGGGCACAGAACACCTTAGAGCCTTCTGGCAGTTGATATATGAGAGTCACTGCCACTTCTTTGAATGGGATCCAGAGTGGGTCAGGGTGGATAAAGCCTTTTGTGACTGTCTCCCATAGTTGCTCAAACAACCTGTGTTCCTGAGGCAACCAGGAGGGTGACATTTGCTCAGAGAATGCTTTCTCCTGTCAGAGATGTTGGCAATGGCAAGGCACACCTGTTGGGCCAGCCTATGGTCCTGTGAAAACTTCTCATCCAACCCTATGCTCACCAGTATGTCCAAGTTGCTTCCCACAATTTCTGATTTTCCTCATGCCACCATGCCAAGAAGCATGACAGAGGAACAGTGCTCCAGGGGACCACAGGAGACCTTCTTGGTGGCCCAGTCTCATAACAGTTGGATTACTGCTGGTTTCAGTTCACCTTTCTGCACAAACTCATAGAGAATTTCCTTAGGACACTGAATGGTCCTGAGGCATCCACAGCAGCAGAGAGATTCTGAATCAAATCCTGGGCCTTGGTTCCAGCAGAGTCCCCTTGGGGTTGAGGTAGAGTTGGCAGTAGACATTAAGCACAGCTTCCTGGACACCAGGCTCCTTAGACCAGATGAAAGGCAGCATTCGTCTTACCCCAAATAGGGCCTGGTGTACCCAAAATTGGAACACCATCACAAAGAGTTCAATCACTTCCTGTACCACTGTTGTGCTTTCATACATCATCTTGCTGATGCCAATGGCCATGGTAATCTGAGAGAAGTTGTAGGCATCCCGCAGCTATTGTACCAACATCTCTTGCTTCACCAGTTCATCATTTTAGCTGCATTTCACAGACTCTGACATATTGGACTTGTCTTTACAGACAGTTTGCCCTGAAACCATGTTCTCTGCAGATCTGGTCTTCTCTTGTATGGAAGCTGGTTGGCCTTTAAAAATAATTCCTAACAGATTCAGGAACCTGATCTCTTCTGACTCCTCTGGGTCTGTGTGACTGAAGGGTTCAGACTCCTGGAAGTGGCCTGTGGCTTCTTGAGTGAGAATAATAGCCTGCTTGTTACTATCTTTGGCAAGCAGTTGATGGATGTATCCTTTCACCTCTTTCAGATTCTCTGTATTAGTAATTTGCTCACTAATTTTCTCTTCTTCCTGGGGAAGCTTTAGAAGCTGCCACAGGTAGACCTTAACTCTAGCAGCATGGCTTCCCACTCCTCTTCTGGGTCCAGCACTGCAGATGCAGCTGCAGTTCACCTCCTGTGCACCCGCATCTCTTGTAATTTCTGGGTTTCCTCTGCAGTGGTCCAGCAAGGTCAGTATCAATAAGCTTGCAGGAAAAAGAATTGGCTAGAAAAATGGCCAGCAGCTGGATGGCATTATTACATACTAACACTGACATGTCTGCCAGACATCCCACTGCTAAAGCCACCACTGCCTGGAAATACATCGGGGGAGAGCCTTCTGCTGGACAATTTGGATGAAGAGCTGCAAAACATGGCTTTGCACAAAGGACCATGACATCATGGCAATGGTCTTGTAAGGTATCCAAGAACTGGTCCCTCGTGTCTTGGGCTGCTTCCTCCAGTTGATCATCATTCAGAACCTGCTGCATCATCTCTGCCATGGCTGCTAGCACAGCATCACACATCATGTAATTCTCTCCAGCCAGATGATCTAGCACAGTGGCTCTCAACCTTCCTAATGTCATGACCCTTTAATACAGTTCCTCATGTTGTGGTGACCCCCAACCATAAAATTATTTTCATTACTACTTCAAAACTACCTTTGCGGGGGGATGGGCAAGATGGCTGACTGGAAACACCTTCTGAAAGAGGCTCCTATCCAAAAGGAAAGATAATGTCCAGAAACAGCCTGATTAAGCTGAAGACTGGGAGCCCAGCCAAGAGAGAAATGATAACTGCAGGTCACCTCTGCTGACACAAGCTGCGACTCTAAGAAACCAACCTTCAGGTACAAAATTCATCTGAAAGGAAAAGTGTTCATCCCCTCCCCCAAGAAAGCTGTGGGGGTTTTTGGGTTTTTTTTCTGCCTCCTTTCTTTTTTTCTCTTTGTTTGCTCCTGTGGGTTTTCTACAGACAAGCAGTGAACTGTGGACCTCTTGTCTCACTGTACAAATAAGGGCTGTGGGAAGTGGGGACTACTTCCTCAGAGGGACCCTGCTGTGACTCTAAACACTCTCTTGCTAGGCAGAAAAATTGAACTAAAGTCTTCCCTGCCATTCTGAACTCCCAGAGCACCCTTCCCCCCTTACCTGATGAACCAGAAGCTTAACCTCTGCTGAGACTGAGGGAAGAGGTCCTTGAGCAGTGCCCCTCCTCCCTGTCTGCCGGACCAAGTGCCACCCCTTCCCCCAATAAGAGACTCCGGGGCTGTGCTGAGCCTTCCCCCAGTCCCTGCCAGGGACTCTGCAGGTGGCTGCGTGACCCTGCCAGGCCTCCACATGCCCACCCTGGCCAGGGACTCTGCTGGCAACCACAGGGCCTTGCGCCTCATGCCCACCAGGTCTCCACCCGCTCTTGCACAACCTACAACCTCCCTCTCCTATACCCTCCCTGCCTGTCTGTCCAGAGACTCTGGAAGCCACGTGAAATGCGCCCTCCCTCCGGAGGCCTCCCTACCTCTGCATGGAGCCCTCCCTTGGCCAGAGACTGCTGAAGCTCTGGGCTCTCTGTGCCAAAGTCACCAGGTGCCAGGTACTCCCAGAACCATGTGCACCATCCCCCGCCCTGTTGCTGGATCCAGGTGTGCCACACTCCAAAGCTGCTCCCACAGCCAGAACTCCCTGGCTGGGGAAGTCCCACAGGAGCTACACAGGGTCACTCCTTACAAAGATCCAGCAACAATAGAGTGATCCTGCTGGGGTCTAATCTTGGAGAGACACCTCCTCAACTCTGAGGACAGCCAGAGGCAATGGTGAAAAACAATAATGGGGTGGAATCAATGGAAAAACTCCAGCAATAAGAATAATCAGAGTAGATCAACTCCCCTAAATAACAACAAAGCAGATACAGCACAAGATCCCATGCATAAAACAAATGGCTAAGATGTCAGAAATTGAATTCAGAATCTGGATAGCAAATAAGATCGAATTAGAATTTTAAGCTGCAATCTAAAAGATATCTCAAGAATTCAAAGAATTCAAAGACAAAATGACCAAAGATTTTGACACATTGAGACAAGAAGTTTCATCCCTCTAAGATCTGAGAAATACAGTAGAATCCCTCGGTAACAGAACGGACAAACAGAAGAAATAATTTCTGACATTGAAGACAAAGCTTTCGAACGCTCCCAAACTTTCAAAGAGGAAGAGAAATGGAGGGCAAAAACGGATCATTCTCTTAGAGAACTCTGGGATAATTTGAAGAATACCAATATTCACCTTATAGGGATCCCTGAAAGTGATGAAGTGGCTTCACAAGACACAGAGTCTCTTCTTCATGAGATTATGAAAGAGAACTTTCCAGACATGCCAAGAGATTCTGAAATTCAGATAGCAGAAAGTTTCAGAACTCCAACACAACATAGTCAATTTCATTAAAGCTAATATGAAGGAGAAAATTCTGAAAGCAGCCAGACATAAAAAAACCATAACCTACAAGGGGAAGAATATTAGAATAACTGCAGATCTCTCTGCTAAAACCTTTCAAGCTTGAAGAGGATGGTCATCAACTTTTAATCTCCTAAAACAAAATAACTTTCAACCCAGGATCCTGTATCCAGCTAAACTGATTTTCACTTATGATAGAGAAATTAAATACTTTAATGACATTCACATGTTGAAGAAATTTGTCATAACTAAACCAGCACTCCAGGATATTCTCAGACCTATCCTCCATAATGATCAGCGTAATCCTCCACCACAAAAGTAAACTCACCCAGAAAATTTTGATCAAATTCCAACTTCCACAGTCGCAAAAGGATTAAAAATGTCCACCGGACTTTTAAAAGGCTTATCAATCTTCTCAATTAAAGTGAATGGTTTAAATTGTCCTCTAAAGAGGCACAGGTTGGCTGACTGGATACAAAAACTCAGGCCAGATACCTGTTGCATAAAAGAATCTCATCTTACCTTAAAAGATAAATACAGACTCAAGGTGAAGGGATGGCCATCTATATTCCAGGCAAATGGAAAGCAGAAAAAAGCAGGTGTTGCAATCCTATTCACAGATACAATAGGCTTTAAACCAACCAAAATAAAGAAGGATAAGGATGGACACTTCATATTTGTTAAAGGTAATACTCAATATGATGAGATTTCAATTATTAATATTTATGCACCCAACCAGAACACACCTTAATTTATAAGAGAAACTCTAACAGACATGAGCAACTTTGTTTCCTCTAGTTCAATAGTAGTCAGAGATTTTAACACCCCCTTAGCAGTGTTGGATAGATCCTCCAAAAAGAAGCTAAGCAAAGAAATTTTAGATTTAAACTTAATCATTTAACATCTGGACTTAACAGACATCTACAGAACATTTCATCCCAACAAAACTGAATACACATTCTTCACATTGGCTGATGGACCATACTCCAAAATCGATCACATCCTAGGTCACAAGTCTAACCTCAGTCAATTTAAAAAAATAGAAACTATTCTTTGCATTTTCTCAGACTAGCATGGCATAAAAGCTTAACTCAATAACAACAGGAATCTTCAAACTCATACAAAAACATGGAAGCTAAATAATCTTATGCTGAAGGATAGATGGGTTATAGATGATATTAAGAAGGAAATCACCAAATTTTTGGAACAAAATGACAATGAAGACATGAATTATCAGAACCTCTGTGTTCGGGTGGGCACAGTTAGAGCTCACACTCAGCTGTCAGTTCTAGCCTCTGCCCACCTCCCTTTATCTCAGCTATAATCCCCTGAGAGCCAGGTACTTTTTAGGCTTGCTAAAGCTGTCCTTCTGGCTCAGCCCTGCCCTGGGAGTATCCCAACTCTGCGCATGTCCCTGCCGCACCCCACCCAGGCTGGTACCACCTCTGGCATACCCTTTACTCATGGGGTCTGGGTTTCCATCCCAGATCTGTTCCACCAGTGGCTGCCACTGGAGAAGATGCCCAGCTTCCTCTGGTTACCCAGAAAGGCAGGGACTGTCTCTTCAAAATATCCCCAGGGATGTGAGCCCCATTGTTCCTGCCATTGCTGCTGCTGCTCTGTGCCACGGGGCACTGCCTCTCCCATGTACTTCCCTCAGTTCACCATCTTCTCCTTAATCCTGTGCCGCAGAATCAGCACAGACCAGCAACAGCCCACGTCCTGTCCACAGCTCTCAAGAAAATGCCCATAAATCTGAACTCCATGGGGATCAGGCCTCCAGCTTTAGGGTGAGAGTGGAGGGGAGTGCTGGGAGTTCAGAATTGCAGGTAAAGAATATATACAGTTTTATATAGTTTTATGCCTGGTGGGAGAGTGCCATGTCACACTAGGGAAGGAGTTCCAGTTTTTAGAAGGTTTCTCCTGTGGGATAAAATAGGAAGAGATCTGAACTCTGCTCATTTGTTTGTGTAAAGTATACTGCAAGCCATTTTTATAGGGGAGGGGACTCCTATCCACTTGGCAATGGATTTTGTACCTATTGTTTGTTTCCTTGCAGTTGCAGCTTGCCTTAGCAGGGTTGATGTGCATTCTTCAACCTTCTCTCTTGGCTTAGCTTCAAACCACCAGCTTACTTGCTAAACTTGTGTCCTTTAACTCTCCTTCTGGATGGGGGCCTCTCTGGAAAGCTGGCTCCAGTTGGCCATCTTGCTTCCGCATCCCTACTTAGATTCTTAATAGTCATAAAACAATATTTGAACCCAAACAATATACTAACTCCAAATAATCAGGACTTTCTACTATAAATATATTCCTTAAGAAAAACTTCAATTTTTCTTTCTATTTACAACTAGAATTCCTACGTAATCTCAATCAAAGAAGACAAATAATGCAGAAATAAATTAACAAGACATTTCAATAAATAATTCCTCTTCTATCAAGTGTGCTTTAAATTATTTAAATAATGTAAACACTTTAATTTGCCTGGACTTCTGAGTTTTCTTCTATTTTCTAATTACATGTCATCTTGATATTTTTGTATTCTAATTATAGGGGAAAAAGAAATGCTGAGAAAATTATCATGATGTTTTATTAGTTTAAAAAATTTCCCTTCTATACCCATTTTTGTAAGTGTTCTGATCACGAAAGGATGTTGGATATTATCAAAAGCTTAATCTGCAACAATTGAGTGAGTCATATGGTCTTTGTTTGTTTACGTGATGAATTACATTTTCAGATTTAAGTATATTGAACCAGCCTTGAGACACTGGATAAAACCCTCTTGGTCAGGGTGTATAATTTGTTTGATGTGTTGCTGGATTCTGTTTGCAGTGTAGTAAAGGCATGGAGGTCTGACTGTCAGTGCTGGGTGCCTGACACACGTGCAGTGTAGTAAAGGCATGGAGGTCCGACTGTCAGTGCTGGGTGCCTGACACACGTGCAGTGTAGTAAAGTCATGGAGGTCCGACTGTCAGTGCTGGGTGCCTGACACACGTGCAGTGTAGTAAAGGCATAGAGATGTGACTGCCAGTGCTGGGTGCCTGACACGCGTGCAGTGTAGTAAAGGCATGGAGATGTGACTGTCAGTGCTGAGTGCCTGATACACAAAGAAGCATGAAAAACACATGTGGAAATAGGGTTTATGGTTTTGACAGGTAAGTATCATTTGGGATGCAGCTTTCCTTCTAAGTTAGTCTACTAGGTTCAGATTAACGAGGAAGGGGTGTGTGTGTGTGTGTGTGTGTGTGTGCACATATCATTCACTCAATCAGTTCCAGTGAAAGAACACAGAAGGCAAAACAAGTGGCCATTAGGGTCAATAAGTAGACCATTCATCTCTGCAAATTAGTAATGAGCATAACTTTTTTTTAAAAAAGGTCACACAGTGCAATTGAATAAAACAAATAAACAGAAAGCCAAACCCCTCCCCACCATTTTCCTTCCACCTGTTATTAGCTGTATGCCCCTAGGTAATTAGCAACCTCTTTGAGTGGCAGGTTTCTGCATCTATAAAATGGAAACAGACTTACCATTGTGTGAGACTCTCCTTTACAGGATATTTTGCCTATCAAGCGGCTCTGTGAACTGCACAGTGGGACCCCAGTGCAAGGTATTCCGTTCAGGTGAGAGCTGATTTGCCTGGAGGTGTGGAGATCTGTCACTGGTACTTCAAGGTCTTGAATGAGGTTTTCAGTTTCAGTTTATACATGTACCCAGGGCAGTATTGACACAGCACAAAGCCAAGGGCACATTTCACAATGATTTGTTTAATTTGATTGATGTAGACTGCAAAACTGGGCCATTCAGCCGGCTGAAGTATCTAGGCCATAATGATCTGATATTGGCTGTCTCCATTCATCAAACTAAGTGGATAATTAGCAAAACACCATTTGACTTTGTGATGTAAAGACAGTAATTGTGGTTCTTTCTCAATTAAAAATCTCATCCAGAGTCATGACGTCGGTGGTCACGTCTGTGCAGATGATTTTCACGTTTGTTTGCATCTCTAGCTTCGGATTCTTTCTAAAAAGACTTTATCGTTTTTCCCAAAAGTTACAAGGCATCTTCTACAACCTCTCCCACACACGTTTTCCCTCCTAAATGTTCCTTCCTGTAATCCTAATTTCTTTGTCCTAATCAGGCAGTCTCAAACTCTTGGGTGAACTCTGACTCCTCCGTGCCCCACACCTTCCACCGCCCCTGGGATGCCACCTCCTATCACCTCTATGAATGAAATGTCTCTGAAGCCTCCCTCTCCTCTCTGACTCTCCTGCCCTGGTATGCTGCCACTTCATCAAGGACCAGCCTATTATTACAAAACCCTGTAATTGGCCTCCCTTTCCCAGTATTGCCTCATTCCAACCCATCCTGCACATTAATGCTCTCGTCTGTCTTGCCTTTTCTCTGCTCAGATTTCCCCTGGGGGATTCTCACTGCCTAGCGAGGGAAGTCTGCATTCTTCCTCCTGGCACTCTCAGCATTGCAAGGCCTGGCTCTGACCCGCCTTTCCCACTTCATTTTCTCTCCCTTCATACACACTGCTGTGCGGTCACCCCATAGTTCCTGGCCTGGATTCATCCCCTTCTGGATGCTGTTCTATGCTTATACAACCACCCCTGCTGGACAGCCTCCCTCCTTGTTTCAGCCTTCAAATCCCACTCCAAGCCCCACCTATTCTCAAAGAGCTGTTCAGATGCCACCTGTGCACAGCCTTCCTCTGGGCTCCTATTTGGAAGGATTTTTCCCTGATCTTTATTCCAGTGCACTTTAACAAGATCTGCCCACAGAGCAGGATGTGTGCAGAGTCATCTCTGTATTCCATAGGGTCCACATATCTTGCACATGATAGCTGTTATTATTATTTTTTTAATTTGAGATAGAGTCTCATTTTGTCACCCTCGGTAGAATGTTGTGGCATCATAGCTCACAGAAACCTCAAACTCCTGGGTTCAAGTGATCCTCTTGCCTCAATCTCCCAAGTAGCTGGGACTACAGGTACCCACCACAACGCTCCGCTATTTTTAAGAGATGTGCTCTTGTTCTAGCTCAGACTGGTCTTGAACTCCTGAGCTCAGGCAATCCACCCACCTCGGCCTTATGGTAGCGGTTCTTGAAGTAACTATTGAATAATTGAATGCCAATGAAGAAAGCAAGCTTTCTCATGTATGCATTTCTTATTTTCTGATGTGGGATACAACCTCTTGTTTGCCTGTATAAACTCCTAGGATGGAATATTTTCCTTCTAGAGCAACAGGCTCCTCCAGCTTCCTTCTCTCTGGTCACGTTGGTCCTTTACCAGTGGTTTGTGGCATTAATTATAGAGAGGAAGAAAGGAAATCCTGAAAAGTAGTTCACAGAGGAGAAAAATAAACATGATGATTCTAACTATAAATGGAAAATAATACGTTTGCCAAGAAGGACATCTTGAAAAGCAGCATTCCTCTAGGGCAGTGCTGTTTTTTAGAGCAATTAAAAAAAAAAAAAAAAAAAGGGAATGTCCTGTAGTTTTCTTTTCTTTTTTTTTTTTTTTTTAAGGAGAAACTGAACTTGTAAGAAATGTAGAATAAGCAAATGGTTGTGAAATTGGGCCAGACATTTCCTGGAATTCTGTAGTCCATTGGATTTGACAAGATTAGACAAGAAAAGTAAAAATGACAGTTGGACTGGAAAAAAAGGACTAATGGAGACAAATGACTGGAATGGGGATGGCTTCACCCCACGGATAGATGGATGGTGGTTAAGAGATCGTCATATGGTGCAGATGGCGAGCTGTGCCTCTGCCTTCCATCTACCCCGTGCTTTGAAAGACAAGAAAGCAAACCAGAGCAGTGAATTTTGATGCAATGGGTCGAGTGAGGGATGAGCTAAAACTCAAGGTAGAGGCAGGATTTCATTTGGACACATTTCATAGTAATAAAACAAAATGAACATTTCCTGGTTTATTTTTAGTTTCGCCCAAAGAGCCCAAAGTCATCAAAATGTCTTATACCAAGATCTCTCCAAGAGAATTGATCAGGGATTTCTGATGGTGCAATGTGATGGGTAACTCGAATGGCTCCAGATGAAGGCCAGTGCTCAGTATAATACTTCAGCACGGCAGCTGTTAAGTTAAAGGTCAGCATTAACTGTTAAATATTCACAGAGGTTCAGAGGTATGCCTTTAGCATCCATTTAACTTACCTGTTCATTGCCTATCCATCCTATCATAACAGAAGCCCCATGAGGGTGGAGAGGTCTATGTAGAGACATCATATCCCTCAGATTTTCTGGAACTTGTGTGATTTTTAAGTAACTCTGATATTTTTAATATACCTGGAAATGTAAAACTGAAGTTTTGTGACTATGTTCGCTACTTAGAAAAAACTTTTTTCAGACTTTTGGTTCAGAAAACATAGAGACTATCCCCTATGGAAGTCTGTTCTCTTTGGGAAATTGATTCCATCAAAACTGATTTTATTATCTTACAGAGATACTTTGTGTACTAAGATTGAGATTTTTTTTTTCCCTTAGTGTAGGCATATTTAATTTTAGGGTATCCTCATTATGTTTGTGTCTTCCCCACTTACTAAAATGCATGGGCTCAAGCTGAAAGGAAAATCAAAAGGTCAAGTGGAAGGTAATATTGAAGGTCAACATGCTCACGGAGGGACCCTTGCATCTCCTCGTCTCTGCTTTCAGCTGATGTTCAGTTTACTGAAACTGCTCATGTCAAGGTCACCTCAGTCTCCATGTTGCTAGAGCCATTGGTGTTTCCCGTCCATTCCACATCTTACTTGACTTCTCAGCAGTATGTGACATAGCTTACATTATCTTCTCAGGGAACTGCTTTGCTCCTGTCTCTCAGGGCCCTTGTTTTTCTGCTACTTCAGTAGCTGGTCTTCCTCATTCCCCTTGTTGGATTATCCTCTTCCTTCATGGCATTGAAACACTTACGGGTTCCAGAACTCAGGCCTTAGCAGGAGTCCTCAAACTTTTTAAACTGGGGGCCAGTTTACTGTCCCTCAGACTGTTGGAGGGCCGGACTATAGTTTAAAAAAAACCAACTATGAACAAATTCCTATGCACACTGCACATATCTTATTTTGAAGTAAAAAAACAAAATGGGAACAAATACAATCACACCGCCTCATGTGGCCCGCGAGCCGCAGTTTGAGGACCCCTGCCTTAGATCCTTCCTTTTCCCTTCCCACAGTCTCAAACTGTCACCCTGAGTAAAGTGCCCTGACGTCATCATAGCTCATAGAAACCTCCAACTCTTGGGCTGAAGTGATCCTTTTGCCTCTGTTTTTCTATTTTTAATAGAGATGAGGTCTCGCTCTTGCTCAGGCTGGTCTCAAACTCCTGAGCTCAGGTGATCCACCTGCCTCAGCCTCCCAGAGTGCTAGGATTATAGGCGTGAGCCATGGTGCCCGGCCAGGCCTTAGACCTTTTATTTCTTGTGTTCACTCCTTTTTTTTACATGTTATTTTATTTTTTCTTTTGTGTTCACTTCTGTTTATGTGTCTGAAGAACATTTATGGACTGGTGACTCCAAAATAAGTATCTCCAGCCCTATCATCTTCCTTAACTAATGACTAGCTGACACCTGTGCTTGTATCCTAATACACATATCAAATATTAGATCTGAAGCGCTGCTCCTGATCTTCCTCCCTAAACCTGCTCCTCCTATAGACTTCTGTGGCCAGCAAATGGCAACTCTGGTCTTCTTACTGCGTAGGCTAAGATGGAAAATGTCATAGCTGACTCTTGTTTTCCATTCCCATCCCATATCTAATGAGCTTTACTTTCAAAATTTGTACAGGATTGGCCGGGTGCAGTGGCTCACACCTGTAATCCTCACATTTTGGGAGGCCGAGTAGGGTGGATTACCTGGAGCTCAGGAGCTCAAGATCAGTCTGAGCAAGAGTGAGACCCTGTCTCTTCCAAAAATAGAAAAACTAACCCAGTGTTGTGGCAGGCACCTGTAGTCCCAGCTACTCAGAAGGCTGAGGCATGAGGATCACTTGAGCCCAAGAGTTTGAGGTTGCTGTGAGCTATGATGTCACAGCAGTTTAGGGTGACAGAGTGAGACTCTGTCTCAAAAAAAAAAAAAAATATATATATATATATATGTGTGTGTGTGTGTGTGTGTGTGTGTGTGTGTGTGTATGCAAAATTGACCATTCTTTGCTCTTGCTCCTCCAGTTTCTGCCCTTTCCTCTACAGTTCCTCCCTGTTTCTTTTCACATAATAGCGTCAGTTAACTTTCTAAAAGTGAGTCAGGTCATGTTACTCCTCCACTCCAAATCCTCCAGTGTCTCCATCTCAGTGCAAAGGTCAAAGTCCTTACAACAGGTTCAGCATAACCTGGCTCCCCCTTTTTCCTCTGGTTGCATATCTCACTGCCCTCCTCTGATTTCTGCTCCTGCCACATGGACCACGACACTGTTTCCCCAACACCCCAGGTACATTCCCTTCTTGGGAACTTTACTGCTCTTTTTTTTTTCTTTTTTGTCCTCTGCCTGGAATACTCTTGTCTGAGATATTTTTACAGCCCATTCCTTTGTTTAAGTCTTCATCCATTGTCACCTTTCTGGGGACTCTGCCTAACCAACCTAGTTAAGAGTCCAGTCCTCCTACCCCCAGCCCTCTGCCTTTCAGTTTTAATTTTTTCTGCACTAACTATTGCTATCTGACCTAGTACGTGTTTATTTACTTGTTTGTCGCCTATCTGCCCTACCAGAGTATGAGTCCCCTGAGGGCAGGGATCTTTGTCAGGCTGTGTCCTCAGCGCCTAGCACAGTGCAGGGCACATATGAGGCTCTTAATCAGTATTTTTCAAAATGAAAGAATAAACCAGTATTTGGAGGAGGAGAGGGCTGACTCTCCCAGAGGCATTCTGTTTTGAGCCCCAGGACACTTCCATCCTATTTTGCATTAGAATCATACTGAATCCTTTTTTTTTTTTTTTCTTTTTTTTAATCTCCAAGAAATAAATATATTATCTCTTGGTTCTTTATTCGATCATTAGAGATATTACTGATAGAGGTTACTGACAAAGATTAACCTGAAAATATTGGTAAGAAAAGAAGAAAAGTATATAATGATGCCTACTGTGTACGTTCAACCCGTTGTAGATACTATGTTTAATACAGGTTCTGGAAAAGAGTGGAGTTTCTTTCCAAAGATCTCACGATATACCATTCAACAAAAGACCATATAGCAGAGTGTTCATTCATGTGTTCATTGTATACTTGCGTAACAACCCTTACTTAAGTGTTCACACATATGTCTTACCATTTAGACTGTGAGTTACTCAAGTACAGGGTCCCTCTTAATTTTTTGGTATTCAAGTCTTAACACAGTGTCTGGGACATATAAGATGGTACTAAAAGGTAGTACTGCTATTATAAATCATTATTAGTACAAATAAATGTGTATTGAATGAAAGCTACGGATATTAAGTTCTCAAGGACTTAGAAAAAAAGTGGACATCACTATGGACTGGGTAAAAGCAACACAAGCAAGGTAGATTATCTAGTTTATTAGCTATGATAAAAGGCTCCTAATCCAGATTTTCACTTAAGAAGAACAACATCTAAATTCTTTGAAGCTTGAATTAGCCAGAATGTCTGCCTGTATAGATCAGATAATATGGATAACTCATCCCATCTCATCACCTACTGCTATGTAGGTGTAATCTTCACATCACACCTATAATTAACCTTGCCCAGAACCATATTTTAACTGCTTTAACACTCTTTTAAGTGCAGAAAAAAGAAGTTATTAAATGGGAAAGAAAATATCTTTGAGAAAGTTAAAAGGTAGGGTAAAGCTGTATGTGCTTGTATCTTTAGAGAATTGCTATTCTATGCCCTTCTCACAATATGTACCTTGGGAGAAAACACAATATACATCTAACACAGGAACAGTAAATAACATCTGAAAATGTGAGGAAAAACAGACATATCTGAGATTCTTTGATTTTTGATTGAAGTGGTTCCTGCACATTTATTGTCAAATATTCTCTAATTCTTTTGTGGGAAAAAGGCAACTATCACTATAGCTGTTCCTATAGACTCTCTTTCTCTTTTTTGCTGTTGAGACAGAGTTTCACTCTGTCACCCTAGGTAAAGTGCCATGGCATCATAGCTCACAGTAACCTCAAACTCTTGGGCTCAAATGATCCTCTTGCTTCAGCCTCCCACGTAGCTGGGACTATAGGCGCCCTCCACAATGCCTGGCTAGTTTTTTTTTTTTCTACTTTTAGTAGAGAGAAAGATCTCACTCTTGCTGAAGCTGCTCTTGAACTCCTGAGCCTCCCAGAATGCTAGGATTACAGGTGTGAGCCATTATGCCCAGCCTGTAGTCTCTTAATAGCTATAACCTGGTGTAACATATGCATTCTGACAAACCGTGATTTTTAATTTTAATTAATTTTTATTCATAAAATATTTGCAGATTTTATTTATCTAGCCCTGTGTTGAACACGATGTGAATAATAGCAAGGTGGTGGTTAGGGTACCAGGGAATGATTAGTTCTTTTCCTCATTAATATGAATTTCATAGCTGAGTTCCCCACTCAAATGTATCATTATATGTGTTAAGTCACACGTGCACGTGGTGCTATGGAGGAGTTTGCTCAGATCTCCTCCTCAGGGAACTTGCTTTGGGAGCTGAGTTGGCTCTGCTCTGCCTTTAGATCCATCCTGGTGCGCATGCTGAGGCCACGCTTTCCCTGAGCTGCTCCAGCCAGTGGCCGAGCAAGGCAGAGGTGCTGGAGCCAGGTGGGGAACTGACTCCTCTCACAGGCAACTTGGGATCTCCACTTGTCCTGGCCGAGGCTTTCTCAGAGCTGCACCACAGCCTGAGGCTCTTCCCACCTGATCCTCCTGCCGTGGGGTCAGACATGCATTGCCCTGTGAAGCTTCTCTCTACCTATTCCTGCTCTGTCTCTCCTTATCCAGGTCCCCCAATAAATTTCTTGCACATCTAATCTTGTCTTGGTGTCTCTTCTTGAAGGACCTGAATTGACACGGATAGTACCAGAAATGATCCAAGAATAGTCTGTAAGGTAGGAATTGGGGACCAGCTCACTTACTGGCTGGTTGACAAGAAGAATCCCATTCTGAATGGGATGTGAGTCATGGATAGTCCCCCGGCACAGGCAGTGCTTTTGTTGTTGAAGATTTCTCCTGTGATGATATAGGGAAAGTATCCAGGTGGAGAGGAACACCTTTACCAGTGTGATGATTCGAGTATGTGAAGATATTTGGGAAAAAATGCCTACAAGAACAGTGAGGCTGGCTGGTTATTACTATATTGTATTGATGCCTTTAAGGCTGAGTGACAACTAAAGAGAAACTGAGGTGGTTAACAAACAGCTACAGGCTAAATCTGAGGGCACAGGATTTGGGCTTAAGCAGCATACACAGAGGCCTTAATCCCCTGCAGTGGGAGATCAGGCTCAGCGCGCAGCAGAATTTCAGAGGTCAGGACACATGTAAATGCCCATCAAAGGCAAGTCTGTTATGCTACACTTAGGGCCTTGGCTGGGAAAACCTGGGACCATGAAATATGAGATAGAGACAACTGTGCAGATGTCCCTGAAAATTGTGGGTCTGTGGAAATCTTAAGTCCTTAGGGCTTGCAGGCTGGTCACCCTTCCCTAGTAAAACTAGAACTTCCCCCATGAAGGAAGATGCTGCAGAACAACAGGTGTGTCTCTCAGGCGCCACCTCCGTCTCCTCTCCCGGCTGCTGGACCCACAATTTGGGTTAAATCCCAGTGTAACCTGGCTGGAGACATGCTGGGCCTGACAAAGGGGGAAGAGAATATAGTGTGAAGGAGCTATAAGAATTGGCCATCCTGTACCACCATGAAGGGGATTCTCCCTGGGGTTGGATTCTGAAGGTCCTTCATTAGGGGGCCAGCCAGACATAGGACTGAATAAGCCAGAATTCATTAACTTGAGGGCACTTTCTCAGGACATGGGATTTAACACCCTGGAAAGGGTACCAGAGGACAGGGCAATATTGCTGCTTGGGGGGCTCCTAGAAGCCTGAAGAAAGCTATGGCTCATGAGGAGAAAAGTAGAGAAACCGCGTTTCTCTGGCAGCCAACAGAAACACACATAAAAAGCCAGTAGAATGGATGTATCATGCGAGGCTGTAAGACCTACGGAGGATTATACCATGGGAGTCTAGAGCTGTGGTTCCCAGCCTTCCAGCCGGTACCCATTTGTGGGCTACTGGGGACCAGGGTGCACAGCAGAAGGTGAGCAGTGGACAAATGAAGCTTCATCCGTATTTATAGCTGCTCCCCACTGCTTGTATCATAGCCTGAGCTCTATCTCTTGTGCACTCCCTTAAAGCCCCCTGAACACCCCCAATCCTCACCCCCTGGTTGGGAAAAACTTTCTTCCATGAAACTGATCCCTGGTGCCAAAAATCTTGGGAAATACTGGTAGAGGATATACCCCTCCCCAAGGCCATCAGGAATGTTCCAGTGAGACAGTACCAGCCTCACTAAGCTCAGTGGAGGGCCTCCTCTGCAGATCAGGGTTGATAGTAGGACAGGTGGTTGCAGGACTGGGATCATTAGCAACTATGAGAATAATCCCTTCACCCCATCCTACAAAAGCCCAGGTATTGGTATTTAACTGCCCCAAACCAGGAGGTCAAAATGACTATAATGACCAGCAAGGCTGGAGCCTTGACCCACAGGCAGTTGTGAAAGGAAGGGACAGCACAGACTGGCAGCCAACGGTGCTTCAGAACAGCTATAGTCAGAAGACAAGAATGGAAGAGCAAGGACAGGAAGGTGATTCTCCAGTAACAACGCCCTTGTTCTGTTCTTGGGTCTTAGCCAGTTTTCAGAGCTAGAACCCATTGACTGAAGAGTGGCTGGACCTTCAGGAAGAGGGACCTTGCAATACTGCAGCAATAAAATGCTGTGATATCCCTTCCTGTGCTTCCCCAAAGGGACTCATGACAATTTACGTGGGTACTCGTATGCTGGCGAAAGAGGAATACTCAAGTATTTCAAAGTCTATTGCACATAGGAACTAAACTGACACCTGGAGCTCAGAAGCATCATCATAACCTCCTTGTTACAGTGGGGGCTAAAGGGACCAGGAAATAAACAGATGCCTGATTAATGTTTGGCTTGCAGTGAGCCACGTGCAGACACATCCTATGTTTACTTCTCTGGTGTCTGAGTACATTGTTGGAACTGATCTACTTGGGAGTTAGGTTAACTTCCACGTTGGATCCTTGGCTATGGAATAAACACCATCATGATGGGAAAGATTAAGTGGAAGTTTCTGAAAGTCCTGCTCCTCCATGGCCAAGAGTGTAAACCAAAACTGATATCACATCCTGAGGAAGGGGGGGACATCAGTACCAGCATTAATGATCCAAGTACTCCTAATGCTGTAGGAGTCATACTTGCCATAGTATCTCCATTTAATTCACTAGTGGGGGTCCTGCCCAAAGTAGATGGACTTTGGGAAAAGACTATGGACTAGCACAGATTAAATCAAGTAGTGACCTCCAATTGCTTCTATTGTATGGGTCATATTCTCATGGCTGGAGGAAATGAATAAATCCTTAGGTGTATGGTATATGGCCATTAATTTGATGAAATATGCCTTTCCATTACAACTATTAAAAAGGATCAAAAATCATTCAGATTCATGTGGAATGAACAAAAATACTCATTTAGAATTTTGTCCTAAAGCTGTGTTAAATCTCTTTCTCATTACCATTATATAATCTGAAGATGTCTGTTCTACCTGGACATCCCTCAGATTATTACACTGATTCATTATATTGATGATATTGTGTTGATTTGGTAGGATAAGTAAGTGATTGCTAGTATGCTGGAGGTCTTGGTAAGAACGTGTTTTCTAGAGGTTGGGAAATAAACTCTATCAAGATTCAGGGACCTACAGTTTAAATAAAGTTTTTTAGAGGGCTTAAGGTCAGGGACATGCAGGATGTCCCCTCTAAGGTAAAGGACAACTAATTCCTTTTTTTTTTTTTTTTTGTCCTTAAAAGAAAGTAACAGCACCTGTTTGGGTTGTAGGGACCGCACAGTTCCTAGAAATCCTGCTCTGGCCCATGTGCAGGGCCAGCAGGCTTGGGCTGTGATGGACGTCACTCTGCTGCTTAGGCCACATGAATTGGCCTCTGGCGTTAGAGAAGGTGGTGGTGGGAAAAGAGTCAGTGCAGGAGTTATGGCAGGACCAAGAGGGAGAATCACAATGTAGGCCCCTGAAATTCCGTAGCAAGATGTAGCAAAGGTTTTTTTTTTTTTTTTTTTTTTTAATTTTTATTTTTTTTATTAAATAATAGCTGTGTAAATTAATGCGTGGATGTGGAGAAAAGGGAACACTTCTACACTGCTGGTGGGAATGCAAATTAATACCTTCCTTTTGGAAAGATGTTTGGAGAACACTTAGAGATCTAAAAATAGATCTGCCATTCAATCCTGTAATTCCTCTACTAGGCATATACCCAGAAGAGCAAAGGTGGTTTGATAAAACTCCTCCTGGCTGCTATGCTTTGAATGTGTCACTCAAAGTTCACATGTTGTAAACTTAACCCGTAATGTAGCAATGTTGAGAAGTGGGATGTTTAAGAGGTGATGAGACAACAAAGGCTCTGCCCTTAGGAGGATTAATGCCATTATCATGGGAACAGATTAGTCACCATGGGATTGGGTTTTTTAAGGGATGAATTTAGCCCTTTTGCTTCTCTTGAGTGTACATGTGCTCTCTTGACCTTCCACCTGTTATGACACAGCAAGAAGTCTCTCGCCAGATGCCCTCTCGTTAACCTTGGGTTTCCCAGCCTCTGGAACTGTAAGAAAACATTTTTGTTCTTGATAAATTACCCAGTCTCAGGTATTCTGTTATAGCAGCATAAAATGACTAAGACTGGCATATTATAATGCCTTTATAGCAATTAAATGCTTGACTATAGGGTACCAAGTTACCATGCATTATAAGGTCATAGGGACCCTGCAGCAGTACATCTTAAGATGGAAATTGTGCATCTAGGGTTCAGTCCCAGCAGAACCAGAGTCATGAATAAGCTGCATGTGCAGGTAGCCCAGATCTGCTGTCACCTATCACAATTGTGCAGTATCCCTCTGCCAGCTCATATTTATGGCTACATGGGAAAGTTCCACCTGGTTACAAGGAAAAGCCTTGAACTTGATTTATAGATGAATCAGGTGAGTATGCAAGCCAAAAATGGACAGTGGCTGCATTACAGCCACTTGAAAAGATGGCTTTGAAAGACACCAATGAATGGAAATCTTTCTAATGGGGAAGCTGGAAGCGGTGCCTCCAGTCATACACTCTGTGTGGAAGAAAAGTGGTCTGTTCATCTGGTCAAGGGCAAGAGAGGAAAACATCTGGGAGATTGCAGACAAGGAAGCCTGGGGTGGAAGCTTGTGGATGGACACGTGAGAATGGGACATGCAGGATGATTTTTATAACACATACTGATACACATCAGAAAGCATCCACCACAGTATAGACCTGGAAAACCAGACAGCTAACATTACCCAGCCCATTATCCAGCTGTCGTCACTTCCACCGTGGAAGGGGCTCAATGGGGACATGAGTGGAATAAATATGGTGGCAGAGACATAGGCTACACACAGGGCCAAAGGCGTGGGCTTCTAACCAAGACTCACCTAGCCACACCTCTTTTGAATGTTCAAATTGCTGGGAACAGAGATACACATTAACATCTGATATGCACAGTTTCTCAAGAAGCCATCCAGGTAGGGGCAAGCCCACTACACCAGGCCCTGTCCATCCTGGAGCTATAGAGGCTTGTCTTCTCAAGGACAGAGATTTATTATACCTGATCCTGGTAGGGATTTATCTTTTCTTCCCTCAGAAGCTCAGCGAGCAACACTATCCAGGGCCTTCCAGAATGCCTGATCCCTAGGCATGGAATTCTGTTCAGCATAGCATCTTCCCAAGGACCACCTTCAGGAATTGAAAGAGTGGGCCTATGACTGTGGGATACAATGATCATATCACATGTTGCACCATCTAGAAGGAACTGATTTCACAGAGTTTGGAAGCTGAAGGCCCACCTGATGTGCTGGCGTGGAGGTGATATTTTCCAGGAAGAGATGCCTTAATTCTAGATTCATAACATGCACCAAAGCAGAGACCCTTATATGGTGCTACATACTCAACAGGAAAAATACATGGATCCTGAATCCAAGGGATAGAAGCAGGAACATCCCCACTCACCATCACTCTCAGTCCCCACCTGGAGAAACACTGCTTTCTGTCTCCACAATTCTGGGTTTTGTAGCTTGAGAGGTTCTGGTCCTCAAAGGGGACGTAGCGAGGATCTCATTGAACTACAGATAGTCATTGCTCTTGGCAGTTTGGACTCTCTGTGTTTAGAAACCAGGAGGCAAGAAAGAAGGCTCCATCTTGGCAGGGCCAATTCTCCCCAATCAACAGGTGGCTTTTGCACAGTGGGGAATATGTTTCCTTTGGCACCTCTTGGTACTTCCTTGCCCAATTGTAACTACAAAAAGACTCTTACGGCCACACTGTCTTAGGGTATCATTACCAGCAGCTCAGTCCCTTTAGGAAGAAAAGTTTAGGTCATACTATGGGGTAAACCACCAAGACCTGCAGATGTGACAGCTGAGAGTGAGGGGAAGTTAGAATGGAGAGTGGAGGAAGGACAGAGTTTCACTAGTCGTGGCCCCTTGACCAAGTGCCCCAGGGGCAGAGGTAGTTGGTCTTCCCAGGAACTTTCTCCTATGCATCCCTTCAGGGAAAGAGGGCCGTGAACCCTGGAGGGGCTGCTCCCCTTCCCCAGACTTGGCAGTTCCATTTTCATTTTTATCGTTTCTTGTCACAGAGCTGTATTTCCATAGGTTTTCTGCATTTTCTCAAAGTTCTTACATATAATTCCGCTATTTTTACTTGCCTTAAAATTTTAAGCCTCTCATTAAGCATATAAATGTTCAGATGTATATGTAATTATCAAAAATACTTTAATGTAGCTCATTAAAATCGAAATAGGTGACTTGTTTAACCTTATACATTATAGAAATTGTAAGCCTAATTTGAAAATGATTAAGTAAATAATCAGAAACTAATACCACTTTTAAAAATAGTCACTATCTGCCTTTCACTGTCAGTATCGATACATAAATGACAGGTATGATTTTCGGGTGATTGCTGTGTGCTTTCTTATTCTCTAGTTAGAGTGATTATGTGAAATTCAAACCCAGCTGAAACCAGATGGAGTTTGTTATATATATAGTTGACAGTTTATGTTTGTATGGTATTTTAAAAAACATTTTTTTTCCTTCTGTCATCTGAGATGCACTGGCAACTCTGAGTTAATTAAGAGGGGTATCATTTCTTTCCTGCCAAAAATTGAAGCTCAAAAGCACTTAGTGATTTTTCCTAATCCCACCCATAACTGTTAAAAGGTGTTGACTCCTGAGTCCTGGGTCATCTGACACCAAATTCTGTTCTATTCCCCAGGCTTTCAGTGGGCTCTCCTTTGAAGTTACATCCACAGAGATTTTTAGGCACAACACGCTGTAAAGTCATGACAAGAAGCGTCAATCTTTCTATTTATAAATTTCAATGAGTGTCCATTTTACCATTTAGGAAAATGCACCAGGCCCTGGATGTTTTTCTAGGGTAAGCAGCCTGCATTAGATATTCCACCATGTTGATGTCTCCTATTTTTAAAAATTATCTTTAATTATCTGAAAGATAAACACCTACAATGGAGACTAGAGAAAGAAGCGAATACCATTAACTTTCAGATCAAACATGGCAAATGAAAAGAAACGATTTTCCACACACCTTTGGGTGTATATTCTGTGATACGCAGCAGTCCAGTGCTCAGCCTCATGCTGTTTTTCTGAAGCCCCTTTATTTATTTTTCATTAATCTGCCTCCCTTGTGTGCCTGGCGCTCAGTAATCTGCTCATCTTGAGCATGATCTATACTATAATCCATCGCTTCTCCCTCCATGCATTTTAATGAAGCAATTTTTGCCTCCTTTACATAACTGCTGTCTTGATTTCATACTACAACATAACCATTTATTGTAGTAGTATTGAAAGTAAATCTTTAAAGGAATACCTCAAAACAGAATGGATACAGATTTTTTATTTCTTTTCTTTCTTTTTATTTTTTTAAAGAAGGCTTTGTGAACTCAGCAGCATTTTCTTCATTTAATTTTCAGTAGGTGCTCAGGTTTGGCAAGAGACATCCCCTGGATACCAGAACGAGTGGGAATAAAATTGGCAGTTAGAAGCCTTTGTCTCCTCCGCGCCCCATCCCTGGGCTGGGGGCTCTGAATTCCTGCCCCCATCCTCTAAACTCCAGCTGTCCTTCCAGGATTGTTCCTGTGGTGAAGAGCTATGGAGGGACCATGTGGGTAGAGCTTGTTGAGCTTGTTGTTGTTGCTGGCTTGTTTCTGTCTTCCTGGCCCCTTTCTCTTGCTCCTCTGTTTCCCGGCCATGGGTCTGGACTTGGATTTTCTCCTCTGCTCTGCCCACCAGTATTTGCACATTACAGGCTTTTGATCCCTGCTCTTTGCGTGGTGTCTGATTCACCACTGCTCTGATCTGGTGTCCTTAACAATGTTCCTCTCAGTGAACCAGGTCACTCCTCAGTCTGGCCTTCTCCTCCTCCATCTTGCCCTGGCCTGCACCCATTGTTGGTCTTGTCTTCCCTTCCCAATCTTGCATTGGATTTTGCTGGGTCATTCTTTTGTTCAACAACTGAGAGTTAAGTGCTTAATATGCGGAGTTGACACAAAAATAAGTAAGACTTAGGCTCTGCTTACTTACCTGACTAGAAGATAAGTGGACCCCAAAAGGGACAGATCCAGATTTTGTGAGAGCTGAATCTTATACAAAATTAGGGCTCTGCTTAAGAAAAAGAATGAAAAATTATTAATATGAGTTTAAGTAAGGGCCTTGGAAGTGCCCCAAAGGTTTTCATACATATATACATACATAGGAAAAATGGGCAATTGAAGCTAAATGTAATCTTCATTTACAAAATATTCATTATAAAATTTTACAAAATATTTCTCTGTGTTGCTATATCCATATAAAAAATATAAAAATAGACAAAATACAAAATATGAGTTTGTCAATATTTGCTATGTATGGTGATCTTGGGGGTACCCTATATTTTGGAAGGGACCCTAAAGGGATCTAATGAAAGTTTAGGGTCTATGAAATCTCTATAGCTTCATTAGTTTCATAGTGAATTCATCTATAGATGAACAATTTTAAAAGGGATCAAGTTCTGGAGTAGAAATAAGCATGGAGTATTGTGAAGTACCAAGAAAAGGCCATTAAGTCACCCTTGGGTGTCTGGGATGGCTTCCTGAAAGAGATTGTCCCTGATTAGTTTTAAAGCCAGAGTACTATTTACCTAGATGAAGGAGAGGGGAAAGGAGGCGGGGTGGGAAGATTGAAGAGCATGTAGGTGAAGACCACAACAGTAAGTCCCGGTTGCTGCCAGCAGCTCCATTTTGCTGGAATCTAAAGGACATAACAGAATGGAATCATGAGATTGGAGAAGGAAGTTGGGATCAAAGCACCAAGAATCTCTGTGCCACAATGAGAGCTGTGCATGTTATCCTGTTGCTTAGATTTTCATCTCAGATGAACCACCCTGGTGGGAATATATGCAAGAATGGAGCTCAGTTCAGGGATGCTACAGTAGTTCAGGCAGGAGGTGGCAGAGCTAAGTCTTAACAGCAGGGACAGAGAGAAGAGATGGATCAAGATACACAGAGATTAAAGGTAGGGTTGATGAAGAGTAGGGAGGGTCTCCAGGGTTTGTAGATTGGGCGAGTGGATGAGCCATCAAATGAAAAGTAGCTGAGGAAGCAACATAGTCTGAGGGAAGAAAGACCACATGGCTTACTTTAAGACAACTCAATGGAAGTATTTATTTAGAAAATTGATACCTGAGTACGAAGCTGGGAGAGAAATCTGTGCAAGAGGAACAGATTAAGGAAGCGTCAGCACAAAGGCAGTAATTGAAAAAGAGGGAAAGGATGAGTTGACCCAGGGAGCTATGGAGAGAAAGAAGTGCAGGGACCAGGATGGGAAGCAGGAAGGGAGCTTGGGCAGGTGTCAGAACAAGCCAGAGGGAGGAGTGAGGAAGCTGTGAGAGTCCAGTGTTACAGCAGCCAAAAAAGTGAAAAGCCTCAACATGCCCAATGGCATGCAATGCTGAAAATTGTTCATTGGGTTTGTCAACAGGAAGTAATTGGAGATTGGAATGAGAGCCGGCAGGGAGCAGAGATAGGACTGGCGCAGGTTTCAGTGGGTAAGGATTGGGTGAGAGGTGAGGAAGCTGTGACAACCCAGTGTGAGGCACTGGGAGGACAGCTTTGGATGAGAAAGAATCGAAAGCTGTTGAGCATTAGCTCGAGTAAGGGCTGAGTGCTCGGAATCTAAGGGCTTCCTCCCTCTCTCCCTCCATCCCTCCCTCCCTTCCTTCCTGCCTTCCTTCCTTTCCTTTCTTCTTTCTTCTTTTAGATGGGAGATACCTGAGCATTTTTCTAGCCTGAGTGGTTGAATGTTCAGAAGATAGACTGTGAAGTGGGCTGTGGGCTGCCACAAGGTCCTGCTATCTGTAACTTTGGCTGCCTGTTGTCCCTGGGAACCTGAGTTCTTGATCCTTCTACTTCTTCTAAGGGATTAAATTTGTCCCCTTATAAGGCAACTAGAACAGATCTGGCTGGTTGATCTCAATACTCTTATGTCTTCGGTCAAATCTGAGGTTCAGTGATTGATTTGCTGGTGGCCCAAAGAAACATAAGTACATTTGCTGGTCTAGAGTGGTATCTTAGTCACGCTACCCATGGAATGAGAGCAGGAGAAAGGATAAAATACAGTGAAAAATATCCCTATTTTCCCTACCCTCCAACATTTCTCTCCATTCTGCAATTCTCGTCCCCCTACTGCCTTGCTCTGGCAGGGAGCTGTTTGCTTCAAAGGGAATAGTATTATTTTTGGGTAGAAAAAGATCATGAAATGGTACGTTTGGTATTTGCTTCTGGAAACCTGTCATTTAGGACATTATTAAAATGGCTGGCTGCCATTCTAGACGTAAGGGAGATCAAAAGCTGTGTCCCAGAGGCCATCTCCTAGCTGTGAAACTGAGGCCCTGGCTTGCTAGCAGCTGAGAGCAGAAAAGTTAGCCTCTTATGATCAATGTGAAAAGGCTTTATAAATCAGAATGTGCTCTACAAATGCCAGTTATTACCATCCTTTCTGAAAGACTTTTTGCAGATACATTTTCCTGAAGACCCCACAGTACACAAAATAAAACAACAGTAATTCAAAGGCGACTGTATTACCTTTTAAAGCAAATGTTTTATTGCAGCATGGGAAACCAAGCCTCATTTTATGCTTGATGCCCACTTGACAGACTTGGAATAAAAAGTCACCCACCAACTCTCACATACTGCAAAAGCGCGTGCTGAAGCAGGCCTGTTATCGAGTAACCACAACACAAAATGAAAAGCACTTTGCCACCACGCCTCAACTGCTGTGTGAATCATAAACGTCCAATAAAAATCACAGGCTCTAAGCCCAATTAGCGTTAGAGAGATTTTCACCCATTTGGGGGAGAAAAAAATATACTACATAGTTATAATCAGGGGAATGATGAGCTATGTGCAAAGAAAAAAAAAATTAGGATTCGCGGTGGGTAACATTCACCATTAGGGCTCAGAGATGCACTAAAATTAAGACAGGCATGATAAAAAAGGAGCAGCAGCAGCAGCAGCAGCAGCAGCAAAACAAGAACATTGTCTTGTGTGATTTGATTTTTTAGAAACAAGAGGAATCCTTTTTGTCCCAAACCCAATCAGGCATATCTTACTTATGGATACTTGAATATATGTGAAGATGACATTATTTCTCTAGTTTCAAGCTTTGCTCCTGGTTGAAACACAAGTTCTTAGGAAAGGCAGCACTTGAAATTTCTCTTCATTTACTGCTCAGTATGAATAAGCATCTGGTTCTTTATGTGAAACGGAAGGATGCTGTTTCCCAAGGAGGGGTGGGAGGGAGAAAGTCCAGGTGAGGGCTGCATGGCTGTCTGTTCCTGGTTTGCTCAGCACAGCCTGAGGGGCTGCAGCAGAGGCGAGGGTAACTTACCCAATATCCACCCCTTCTGTGGTATCAGAGTCTCAATTCTCATTGTGAGTAGACATGTATCCAGTGATAGACCATGTTTTCAAAATTTCCCCCATCTCACTTCTTGTAACTATAGGGGTGGCCAATAAGATATAGGTAGACATTATTTAGTAGAACTTCCAGGAACACTCCCCAGAAGGGAACAGGTCCCTGAGAAGCATATTTTTTTTTCCTTCTTACCTCTTTTATCCCATTGCTTCTAGAAATACAGATTTGATGATCTTCAAGGGCTGGTGCTCCAGCAACCATCTTCTGAGAGTAAGAATAAGGACCAGAACGGTTGGAACAGAGACATCAAAGGAGCTTGAGTTCCTTGAGACAATGGGGAGCTCCCATGCCAGCCCCAGAGTGCTTTCCTTAGGACTGACTACAGAAGAAAGAAAGAAATCTGTCTTAGTTAAGCCACTCTTTCTTCAGGTCTCTGCTACTCACAGTGGAACTCAATTTCTAACTGGTACAGATATACATGTTTTATAGTAAATACAAAAACAAAATAAAGCAAAATTTAAAAACCCTGAGCAGAATTCTGTGTCTGATTCTGGATTCTACAATGGAAGATGGATTTGGACAATTTGGTAAGCTTTGAGAATAGATTTCCCACTGTGCACACACACACACACACACACACACACAAATGTATTAACCTTGTCTGAATACATTTATCAGGCATGTAGTTGTCTGCATTACTCCACCGAATCTCAGGACAGAAATACTTCTTGGTTTTTGAGTAGTCTGCAATCTTTAATAGATCATTCAGATGCAAGAACTATAATAAAATATTTGAAAAACACTAGCTGCAAAGACAAGTTAAAAAGACTAGGAATGTTGGGAGAGAAAATAAAACGTGATATAAAGTGTCTGTCCAAAAGGATTATTGTACAAAGGATTTTGACCTGGCAGTTCACATATCATGTGAGAACAGAGCAACTGGGAACGGTCCTGAAATAGAAGGTTTTCACAGTAAAATGGGCCTTCAGAGAAGCTGGTGAAGCTCACTTTCCAGGCCCCTCATTTGCACGGCCCTTCCACCATCCCAGGAGCTGTGCTGCACATACGTTCACATGTCCTCCTGGTTTTATAAAATTTGTGTAATTCATACATTTCTCACCACCATCAGTTCGTTTCATGGTTCCTTTCCAGGTCAACAAACAGCACGGTGGTGACACTCTGGGATACCATTTCCGGGATCTAAATAAGAGGAATGGGAACTAAGGAAGCCTTTAGTTTGCATTTAGTGGGATATGGTTATGAGCATCACTTGTTCCCAGCCATGTGGTGTAGGAATCGCTTGGAGGACTATTCCTGCTGTCCACAGTGGCATCATGACATGAAGGTGCGGGTCCAGAGGTCACATGGTGTTAGGAACACTGTCCTACAGCATCCAAGGCTGGAGTATCTGAGCAGCAGAGGAGAGCCTGGTTTGAAATGTACAGAGCTAGACATTACTCCAGAGAATTCTTTCAATTATGTACCATATAATATTTTTTATTTTTTAAAAATTGTGGAAAATTGACATAAAGTTTACTATCTTATTCATTTTTAAATGTACAGTTCAGTGGCATTAACGTTCATATTGTTGTGCAACCCTCACTGTTACACATCGACACTCTTCTCATCCTGTGAAACTGGAACACTTAGTCGTTCTCCATTTCCCCCCATCCCAGTGCCTGGAAAGCGCCATTATGCCTTCGTCTCTATGGATTTAATTCCTCCAGAAACCTCACACAGATGGAATCACACAATATTTGTTCTTTTGTGATCAACTGGCATGTTGCACTTGTGATGTCGTCAAAGTTCACCCATGTTGTCTCCTGTGTCGGAATTTCCTTCATTTTTCAGGCTGAACAATTGTACAGTACATGTGTCTCCCGCATTATGTTTGTCTGTTCATCTCTGACAGACCCTCTGGTTGCTTCTACCTCCTGGCTATTGTGAATAACGCTGCTATGGACACGGTTTACAAAGATCTCTTTGAGTCCCTGCTTTCAGTTTTTGGGGGTCTATCTATGTGTAAAATTTTTAAGTGGAAGATTAGGTTCCCATTGATGTCTACTTAGAATAGAAATTCTCAACTCCTAGAAATATTTTTTATGCTACAGTACATGTGGTTATAAACAACACATATATACTCTTTTTCTTTATCCTGGGAATTACACAAAATAGCCCATATCAGAAATCCTGTATGTGAAGGCATAAGTCAACAGCAGTATTGCAAGACAACAATGGCCTTCATGTGTGGTCACGTTTTAGTCATTGCAACTGTCCAAAAAAAATTCTGATCACCATACTAGAGGAAAGACTGACTTGTCCTTCTTTTTTATCTCTATGAAATGTTGTCACATAAGGAGAGGTGATCAAATATCATACAATCAATATATGTAGAAAACAAGTGTGATAGAGTCATGTCAGGCAGTTAATAAATAAAACATCTCATAATTTTTCTGGATTTTTGATGGTGATCTCTGTGGTCTTGTTAGCTTCTAAAAATTTGCAAGTTTTAAGGGCTTATCTCATGTTAAGTATTTTCATTCTTTTTTCTTTTCCCTTTTTTTTTTTTTGACATAGTGTCTCTTTTGCCTGGGCTAGCGTGTAGCGACATCATCATAGCCCACTGTAACCCAAATCCTTGGGCTCAAGTGATCCTCCTATCTCCGTCTCTCAGGGACACGGGACTGAGTGCACTACCACGACTCACTAACTTTTTTCTTTTTTATAGAGACAGGGTATTGCTCTTGATCAGGGTGGCCTCAACCTTCTGGCCTCCTGAAGTGCTAGGATTCTAGGTGAGAGCCACCACACCTGGTCTAGTATTTCCATTCTTACCTAATTTTGTTATGTGTGCCGTTGTGCTCATTTCTTAAGGAGGGGCCCAAATTGCACATGTTTTGGGCTCACACAACCTGGATCCTCCCCTTTGCAGTTTCACTGAGTGCCTCAGTGTCTTGGCCAGGAGGCCTCAGTTTCTTTACCTCCCACCCACTAGCTGTCCTGACCCTCTGCTTTCTTGTGTTGTGGGTGTGCTGGTCTGCTGTGTGTGGGCTGTCCACTTGAGGTGCTCAGGCTGTGACTGAACCGAGTGTAGCATGTAGAGCATCAGTCCACTCGGTACTTGGTCATAAGTGCTGGCTGCAGACAAAGTAGAGTCATCCTGGGGACAAATCAGGAGGTCAAGAGAGTGGGTGCTGGCACAAATCAGGGAGGTCCGTGCTCAGTTGAAGCCTTGGCAGTGGATGGGTAATGACCCAGCTGCCACCAGCTTCTCTGAACTCATAGTTTCTTTTGGTTCTTGGGCAACTTCCTTAGGATGGATTTAGAGGCTCCTTCATTGACCCTTCTCCCGACCCTTCCTCCTGAACCCTGATTTCTTCATGGTCTGGCGTATTCATTAGAGGTCATCCTTGTCTTGTGAACACCTTGCTCTTTGAAAACAGATCTTTGTGGTCTTTCAAAAATAGACCCTGTATTCCAAAGAACCCTCCAATCTAATTCTTCCTTCCTGGGGTGGCAGATGAGGCTGTTAATCTTTAAGTCCTCCTAGGAAAATAAAAGCAACCTTTATATCCTACCCCTTTAAAGCACTAGAGCAAAGGGAAGAAATAGAAACACCATGGAAGCCTCACACATTCATATCCCAACACATAATGAGGATTAAAAGAATTTTGGAGGTGGAAGTGGGCTGAGACATGCTGCGGTCAGCCCCTCGAAGAATCCGTGAAGGGCAATGGTGCTGCTGAGTTTTCAAGCCCAGTGACCCACAGAACAGGCCCCTCCAGACCTCAACTTAGACCCTGGCTCGGCATGTGCTTCCCTCTGATGTACTCATATTGGGTGTGGTGATGACATTTTGATAGAGTTGTTGAATGTCACATAATGCTATTTTTTTTTTTTTTTTTGCAGTTTTTGGCCGGGGTTGGGTATGAACCTGCCACCTCTGGCCTATAGGGCTGGTGCTCTACTCCATTGAGCCACAGGTGCTGCCCTCACATAATGCTGTTTTATTAAAAAAAAAAAAAAAAAAAAAAAAATTTAGAAAGTTTCACTCAAGGTTTAATAAAGTAGAAGGCATTTTGATTTATTTGAGTTGGCTTAGGTGTGATCCATCTGAAGGTTTCAGAAAAGGCTAGAAGGATTTCAAAGATCTCTTTAGGCTTAATAGTATATGGTTTCCATGGCTCCATCTTCTTTCATGAGTATTTCTTGAGGCACCTTCTATAATCAGAGCAGCATGTTGTGGACACATAATAAATAACAGGACAAACAAGGGAATATAAAGCAGGGCCCAAGCCTTGAGAGCTTGTAGAAGAACGAACACCATGCTTATAAGAACAGTCACCGGTTCTTGAGGGAAATGCTGAGAGCAGGACAGTCTCCTGGCAGCCCCAGAGATGTTTTGCAGCTGGGGGACAAGCCCTCAAGTAACTCCGGGTCTGAGTGAGATGAGTTTGGTTGCTAGTTAGCAAGCAGGTGTTGGACCTTGAACATTTGGGTGCTTTAGTATGGGAGTCGGGTCCGTGGGGAAAGAGCACCTAGTGATCCTTAAGCACCTAGTCCTTGTATGTGGAGCTCTCCCCACCTGTTGTGCATCATCTCAATAAATAGCCACTGCAGAGGTTACTAGGGGCTCTCCTGAAGCTCTGGTGAGCCTCATCTCTTGTGAGTTCATACTTTTAATCCTCGTCCTGGCTGTTTTCTGCATGTGGCACTGGTGGCACAGTGGCTTCAACAGGAGCTTAATATCCACTTGGGGAGCACAGGCTGCCCCCCCATACACAGACAGACACATGTTTAGTACTAGCATATGGCAATCAATATTATGATGCAGAGAGTTGGGGACCATTATATCTGTGTGGGCAAAAAATGGTCATTGGAGCAGATTCTCCTTAAACAGAGATGTGAATCAGAATCATCTTACAGACATTTAAGAATCATAAGCCATTATTTTGAGTATTTGCCAAAGTAAGCCACTCTGCTCATCTCAGCCCTGTTGAGGTTTGTGAGCACATGTGTGCAGATGTCCTAGGTAATGATGAGTCTCCCCGATTAGGGGGGACCCACAAACAGGGAAGCTGACTCAGGGGGATGGCTCAGGAGGATGCCCAGGCCCCCGCTCAGGAAAGAAGGAAAGAGGTAGGATAAATGTCTTGAAATATAGTCTTTTGTAGGTCTTATAGGACTTATCTACTATTTTTATGAGGGTTTTGGGTAGCATGTAATACATGTATTAGGCTAGTCTAATCTGCAATTGTCAAAGTACTAAGGCAAACAATATTTTTGAAATTTGTGCTAATTTCCCCTTATTCCTTTCCTCATCCTTTCTCCCATTCAAGCCTCTAGGTAGTTCTGGGCTCCCCACTAAAAGGTTCTCTATAGCTGTAGTGTGTTTGTGGGGAGAGACACAGGGAAGCTGGTGGGAGAAAGGAGCTTGGTGCATTCTATAGAGAGGAATAAGCCCTGCTTCCTGGGCAGAGTCCTGGGGGTGGGCGGTAAAAACTGTAAAAGAAAAGGAGCAATTGGAACAATTGGACCCCAAAGGGGTCCTGGGAACTGAAGGTAGAACCCTCAGGAGTCTATAAGACTGAGGACAGAGAATGTTTACACAGAGTCCAGACTTACAGGGTGTGGACGGCTTTGTAAGTTCCTATAGGATCCTGAGTCCTAAGTTAGCAGTGAATCAGCAAAATGGTGATGATGCCTATTTAGAAGTAGGAGACAAGGTTAGGTGATGGAATCAAGGGATATCCTAGCCATGCCTCCTTGTGTAAGCTGCAAACAAGGACCAGAGGCCTCCCTTCCAGAAACTTGGTATGATGTTGACCTTCTGAACCTTAGACACACCTCTGGGGCAAGAGTCAAAGTCTCCAACTTGGAAGAGAAAAACTTCCTGCCATTTGGGGAGACTAGGCCTTCTAAATAGAAGGTAAGTTTTACTATAGAAGAATAAAATTTGAATCCTGGTCCTGCTGAATTTATTCACCGAGATTCATACCTACTACACCAATCAGTTTTCCTCCTTAATATATGTCTTAAACAACTGCTCTTGTCTTCGTTTGAACTGTTGACGTCTCACAAGCAGGATTAAGATAAAAATCCACACAGTCTTCCTAAAATTACGTGGCTCCTTGTGGTTTCCAACCAATTTTCTAGTAACTGTGCAGAGCTTAGAAACTTCAGTCTAAAAATTTGATATGACACTTGAAAGAAATAAAACCTGTAGCAAAACCCCCAGGAGCCATCCTTCAAATGTCTCGGCTCTCTGCTGGAAACATTTCTGGGCAGGTTGTTGTGGGCCCTGTGTGATGGGACTCTGCTGGAATTTATAAAATGAGAAACGGGAATTTATCAATGTGCGGTTAGCTCACCCCTTATGCATTGAAAACAGAACCATCTTAACAAAAGGCAGAAAATCTGGAAACAGAACATGCCCTTAGCCAAAGTACCCTGCTCCCTACTTGGTGGAGGCGGGGAGGGCAAAGAGGGGAGCGGAGGATCAGAAGCCAAGTTCTATAAAATCACCTAAAACGTTATGGTCAGGAAGTGATGGCTGGCTTTAGCTCAGAAGCAACGATGGGAAGACCACGTTCTTGAGAGTGCAGATCAAATGTTTTACAGGTCAGGTCAGGTCCCAACAGGTAGAGAGGTCACTGAAGCTCCTTCAGCACTAAAGCAGGTGATTGGGAAGAAAGAGCAGAGCTTCTATTGAGTTGGAGTTTTGCCACTGATGAGAGTCCTTTTTAGTTGAGGTAAAATTCATGTAACATAAACCATTTTCAGGTATACAATTCAGTGGCATTTCCTACATTAATAATAATGTGCAATCTCCACCTGTATCAAGTTCTAAAATATTTTCATCACCCCTCCAAAAAAACCTCTGTACCCACTAAATGGTCATTTTGCATTCCCCTCTCATCCTCGTTCCTAACAACCACCAATCTACAGATTTTCTTTTTCTGGCTAGTTATATAAATTAAATCATATAATATGTGACTTTTAATGTCTGGCATCTTTTATTTAGTATAATGTTTTAGGGGGTCATCCACATTATGGCATAGAGCAATTATCACTTGATACACTACTTTTGATAGACCAAAGAAAAAGTAAAATTTGATTATGTGTTTTTATTACAACCTTGGAAAGAGAAGACTTAAGGTCTGGTCATTCCATAAGTAGACCTTTTCTTCTCCTGGATTCTTTACCCTTGCTGGAGGTAGACATTTGCTGGTTCTGCCCATCCAGGCTCTGAGACCCTGGTGACAGCTCTTGGTTTGTGGGGAGCACATTTCCTTTCTTGCTCTGCCTTTGTTCAGGTGATGCTGATCCAATCCTCTCCTTTCTGGAGTTGGCACTGACTTTAGGCCTGTCCAGTAGGGGTTCTCATCCCCTTGGCCAACATTCAAGGACGGAACATATTCCAGATGAAGGCATTTCCTCTTGGAACTATGGTAATGTGCTTTCCTTCCGCTGCACTTAAAGTTGGTGAGATGTCTTCTGCCTGCAGATGTCTTCACAGGGGTAGCCACGGTGACACCAAAGAAAGCAGAGGGGAAAGAAGGAGTGAGAGTGTTGAATCCTGGGGACATTGTTGAGTCACTTTATCCAACCCTATTAATTTAGTTACAAGCCTACTTTTCTTTTCTTATGGGAGTTGAGTTGGATTTCTATCATTTGCAACCTGTCACCGTAAGGCACGAACATGACCACCCACACTGTGGGGCTGAGGTAGGGTGGATGTGGTTGAGAAGAACATTCTCTCCTGGTTCCCAGGAAATGCCTTCGAGCTCTTGTTTGCAAATGAAGACTGTGATTCTCTGTATTTTCCTGGTTTGTTTGGTTGTATTTTAGATATGTTATTCTGTTATAGTAATAGTGAAAAACTAAAATAATATTTGGAGTTTTGACATTTATTACCTACTTATTTATATCTTTAATACTCTGTCTTTTTAGTTTAAGTTGATATGATAGGAGAAAAAATTTTAAATTTCTTTCTTTTTGGTTTTATGACATTAAGTCCTTGATAGGAATATTCTTTTGATTTGATAGATTGGCAGAATTTCCTTCTATAGTACAGAAAACAACGTGGGTCATTTTGCCCATAAAAACTTATATCATTAATATCTTTGTGATTCAGGTTGTTATAAGTACTGCAAAGAAACCTTCAAAAACCAGAGTGACCTTTTCCCTCAATCTCGTTAGATTTTAATGTTTCACCCTAATAACAATGGGAACTTTTTGTATTTCCTAATGACATTCTCCTCTCTAATAGACTGACTCAAAGTCTTAAGAAGAACTCCCAACTAACATTTGCTAAAAAGCAACTGGAAGAGAAGTCTCCCTCTATTTTCTCTTTTGCATTAAATGAAAAGAAAAGAAGTTAGAGAAAATTGTTCCAAGGACATTTTGTTTTAGTTAAGGATTCCTCTTATTAACACCGAGATTCACTTCACCTTTGGGCTTTTTGTAAACAGTATAGAAAATAAAATAGCTTTATCAAAAGTTATCTTGGCATGTAGAGGTTAATGATCAATTCTATACAAAATTTTGACTTCATATATTTAAAAAACCCTAAATAATCTAGTTAGACATTGTTATAGTTTAAATTGTGTGTTTCAAAAGATATGTTGAAATCCTAAGCACTAATACCTCAGAATGTGAATTTATTTGGAAAAGAGGTTGTTCCAGATACAGTTTGTTAAGATGAAGTCATACTGAGGTGGGGAGGGCCCCAGAGGTTGTCAACAGGCCCCAGAAGCAAGGAAGGATTACCCTATAGCTTTCAGAGGGGGGATGGCCCTGCTGATACCTTGATTTCAGACTTGTGGCATCCCGAATTGTGAGATGATAAATTTCTGTTGTGTTAAGCCCCCAAATTTATAGTACTTTGTTATTGAAATCTAATATAATTCTAATAATAATTTTTTATCATCTTAGAAAATATTCCATAAATAAGAGCCCTGTGTATATCAGGAGACCCCTACCCCCAAAAAGGACAAGATCACTTGGCAATATTGTGATTCATGTTCCCTAAAAAAAAAAAATCTGATAATTCCATATTATAATGCAGAAGACCGTCGTTCTGGCAGCACTCAAGTTTCCTGAACACAAGGTGGGAAACAGGTGGCATCTGCACAACTTTGGCGTCCTTGCACTGGACCAGTTGCTTTTTGAGTCTAGAGGTTCTCAAATTCTTGTATGAGGACCCTCTTGATAAAAATCTCTGCATTCTCTTTCTACCTTCCTCCCTCTTCTTCCCTATGTCTCCTTGTCCTATTTAAAAAAGGTATGCAAAGCCACCAGACAGGGTTTGGATGGGACACCAAGGATGTAGCTGATTCGTTTTCTTATTTCCTTTATTTTATCCCTCCCCCCAGATTTACTGAGATGTGGTTGACAAAGTCATATTCATGCCTGTTCAAGGTATAAATGTGATGATGTTATACATGCATCCCTGTGGAATGATTACCGTAATCAAGTTGATTAATATATACAGCACCTCACAGATACCATTGCAGCGTGTGTGTGCACACATGTGTGTTTGGGGTGAGAACACTTGAGATCTCTCTTAGCAAATTTTTAGTAAACAACACAGTATTATTAACTGTAGCGACCATGTTGGACATTAGATCCCCAGAACTTACTCATCTAACTGGACGCTGGTCCCATTGACCAGCAGCTCTCCATTTCCCCTCTGCCCTGGACCCTGGAAACCACCATTCTACTCTCTGCCTCTGCAAGTTTGACTCTTTTAGATTCCACACACAAGTGAGATCATGTAGGATTTGTCTGTCAGCGTCTGGCTTATTTTGCTTAGCATAATGTCCTCCATTTATGTTTCACAAATGGCAGGATTCTTTTTACGGCTCAATAATTTTCCATTGTGTATATACACATTTTCTTTATCTATTCATCTGTCAACAGACACCTAGGTTGTCTCCTAGATATCTTGGCTATCATGAACAATGCTGCAGCCAACATGGGAGTACAGATACCTCTTCAAGATCCTGATTTAATTTCCTTTGGATACGTACCCAGAAGTAGGACTGCTAAATCATATGGTAGTTTTATTTTTAATTTTTTGAAGGAAACTCCATACTGTTTTCCATAATGGCTGTACCAATTTACAGCCCTAGCAACAGTGTACGAGGGTTTTCTTTTATTTACATTCTTACCGATACTGGTCTTTTGTCTTTTGATAATAGTCAGTTCTGATATGTATGATGTAATATCACTTCGTGGTTGCGATTTGTATTTCCCTGATGATTAGTGATGTCAAACATTAAAAAAAAGACACCTGTTGTCCATTTGTATGTGAGAAATGTCTGTCCAAGTTCTTTGCCCATTTTTAAAATTCCCTTTTTTTTTTTTTTTTTAATTGCAGTTTTTGGCCAGGGCCGGTTTGAACCCATCACCTCCGGTATAGGGGGCCAGTGCCCTACTCCTTGAGCCACAGGCACTGCCCATTTTTTAAATTTCAAAATGTTAAAGGTGTACAAATATTTTTGTAACATGGGTACATTGTGTAATTGTCCCCCTTTTTGTTTGAGATGGAGTCTTACTCTGTTGCCCAGGGTAGAGTGCTATGGAGTCATCGTTCACAGCAACCTCAAACTCTTAAGCCTAAGTAATTCTCTAGCTTCAGTCTCCCAAGTAACTGGCACTCATCACAATACCTGTCTAGTTTTTCTATTTTTAGTAGGGATGGGGATGTTATTTTTATTCAGCCTGGTCTTGAACTCCAAAGCTCAGGTGATCCACCCAATTTGGCCTCCCAGAGTGCTAGGATTACAGGTGTAAGTGAGCTGCTGTGCCTGGCAAATTGCCCAGTTTTTAATTGGGTAAATATTTTTTGCTATTGAGTTGTATGCATTCCTGATATCTTTTGGTTAATTAACCCCTTATTAGATACATGGTTTAGAAATATTTTCTCCCCTGACAGATTTGTTTGTATTTATTTAATTATTTTGGAAACAGTCTCACTGTCACCCCTGGCAGAGTGCCATGGTGTCATAGCTCACAGAAACCTTAAACTCTTGGGTTTGAGCAATCCTCCTGCCTCAGCCTCCCCAGTAGCTGGTACTGTAGGCACCTGCCACAACGCCTAGATACTCTTTCTATTTTTAGTAGAGACAGGGTCATGCTCTTGCTCAGGCTGGTCTTGAACTCCTGAGCTCCAGCAATCCACCCACCCGGGTCTTCCAGAGTGGTAGGATCACAGGCGTGAGCCACTGAACCCAGCCAATAGATTTGTTTTTAATATGCCAGACCTATGAAATAGTCTGAAGAAGAATCCAAACTGAAAGCCAATTGGAGGATGCTGCCGACTTCCAGCCAGCTCTGGGTGGCACCTTGAGAATTGCTGTGATGATTAGCTTGTGGCGTGGTTCTTGACCCTGGTCGCACATTAAAATCACCTGGGAAGATTTAAAAGTCTTCTCACTCCAGACCAATTAAATCAGAAATTCTAGGGATAGGGCTTAGGCAGCAGTAACCTAGAAGATCCTCAGGTGATTCTGACGTGCAGCCATGGCTGAGGCCCAGCGGCTAACTGTCAGGTCTCATTACTGCTGGAGTCCGGATGCTCTAATGACAAGAGGCAGAGGTGAGCCCCTGCTCCACCCCCCACAGCCCTCTGCTTTTTGTCTGATTGGAGTTACATAAAGCCCAAGTGGTGCTAAGACTAAACCTGGTCATAGTCATGGCAATGCCCTAGATTTTTCTATCACATCCAATCTTATTTCGGCTGGGAGAGACACAGAAGTGACTCTAGTGAAGTTAAACTATTTCTGCCTCTATTTAGAATATTCAGCATTAAATTCATGGCAGAACTTTGCCATGAAATCTCAAACACTAAAACTTTTAAAAACAGCAGATCTCACCTGAACCAAAAAAGTTTTATCATTAATTATAAAGTGCTTGCTCACACAGAATGAGCTGGCAACCAGCACCATGCACAGCCTTCAGTGCCTTCTGTGTGAGGAGTGTGAGTGCTGCATATTGAACACATGTTCGCAAATTGCTTATCCCTCATCACTCCTATCTTTGAGTGAATACAAAATAAGTGGAATTTAAAAATCCGGGACCTGTGGACACCATTTTATCTAGTGTTCTGCCTTTATCAGAGGATGTGTGGTCCACTAAGAGAGTCAGGCTGCCATCGTCCCTTGTTAAATATGTGAACGTTCTGGCGTGGACAATATCCTTCCACCTAACACCCTCTTTCTTGCCTCTTTTTTTCCTCCATGTTGCTGCTAGACACAGATGGAATCAAGTCACTCCCTTCCTTGAGCCCCTTGCTTCATGTTCTTTGAAGACTCCCCTTTTGCCTCAGGTCCAAGGTCAAACTCTGTAGCTCACCTATAACCTGTCTGTGAACTGATTTGACCTTGTCTTTCCTGTGGACTCATCTCCTAAAGCTCCCATTTGTCACTCTAACTTACAGTCACAGCACAGTTCTCTGCTGTGGGTGACCTTTACGCCACCATCCATGGCATGTGCTTCCTGTTCCTTCTAGGGCACTTTAGAATCTAGGAGATTGCATGTGTGGTATTTATGTCCTGAAAGAAGAGGCTGTATTACTTTGTTTTTGTTTTTTATAAAGAGTTTCAAAGTTACATATATGAACAAGGTCAAATGCATCGATAAAATAGAACTCTCTGAAGTTGGCAGCGCTAGTGGTAGTATTTCAATTGCCATACTGGAAGAGAGAATAGTTTTATTTATCTGTTTATTTACGTGTCTATCCATAAGTCTATCAATCATCAGTTGCCCTCAGGGCAGAGGTTGAAACTCATCACGCTCCTCAGTTTATGGCATATTATTACCATTGGTTCATACAAAGCTGTTGTTTAATATGGTTTTAAAAATTTTACTAAAACTTCTGTGCATATTCCTCTCTCCTCTATCCCTCCTTCCACGCAGAAAACTATTCCAATGTGTTTAATGTGCATCCTTTTAATTTGTATGTGTTTTTGGATGTACATACATTTTAAATTTGCTTTTAATGGTACTGTGTTCTGTATCTTATTCTCCATCTTTCTTTTTGCCTATTTTTAAACTCATACATGTTGCCAGGTATATATCAGGTTGGTAAGCTTCTAACTATCCATCTTCACTGCCCTTTCCCCAGGTAATGAGCATCCGGATAGCCCCCAACTCTCTGTCTCTACAAGGAGCATTGAAGTGTATATCTTCTGAGATGTCCCCTTCTACATGTGTGAGACTGTCTTTGGGGAAGCTCTCAGGAATGGGTCCCAGACATGTGCACACCTAATCTGACACATGGAGCTGCAGATTTGCCAGCGTGTGCTGCAGGACAGGCACTGGTCTACCCACCCTCCAGCAGTGCATGACGTCCCCATCTCTCTATGAATGCATGGCATTACCCAGCCTCTTTGTATCTGCCCACGTTACAGGAACAAAGTGATGCCTCCTCCTGTCTTTTTTTTCCTTTTTTTCTTATTTTAAATTGACTTCATTTTTAGAGCAGTTGCAAATTCATAGTAAAATTGAGCAGAAAGTACCAAGAGTTCCCATATACCCTCTGCTCCTGCCCACCCCCTCCACCACCACCTTTGCAGCTTTCTCCTACCATCAACATCTGGCGCCAGAGTGGTGCACCTGTTACTACCCATGACCCTGCACTGACACATCATTATCACCTGACATTGACGGTTTTCATTTGGGTTTGTTTTTGGTATTGAGTATTCTGTAGGTTTTGACAAATGTATAATGACATTTATCCACCATTATAGTATCATACAGAATAGTTTTGTTTTCCTGAAAATTGTCTGTAGTTGGTCAATTCATCTCTCCCTTCCCAATACCCTCTGGCAACCACTGAATTTTATACTGTCTTCATGGTTTTGTCTTTTCCAAAATGTTACCATAGTTGGAATAATACAGAATACAGTCTTTTTACCTTGGCTTCTTTCACGTAGTCATATGAGTTACTCCATGTCTTTTCTTGGCTTGATAGTGCATTTCTTTTTAGTGCTGAATAATATTTCATTGTCTTAGTCCATTTTGTGTTGCTATAATAGAATACTTGAGGCTAGCTCATGCAGGAAGAGAGGTTTGTTTAGCTCATTCTGCAGGCTGGGAAGTTCAAGGACACGGCCCATGCTTCTGGCAAGGGCTTCTGTGCTATGTTGTTACATGGTGAAGAAGTTCAAAGAAAAATGGGGCACGTGTGAGGAGAGAGAACTGGAGGAAACGAATTCATTTTCAGAGAACTAATCCAAAGGAATGAATCCACTTTCAGAGAGGTAATCCAGTCTTGACGAGCAAGAAATACTTACTACCAGGAGAATGGCACCTAGCCATTCATGAGGGATTTGCCCGTCTGCCCCAGACACCTCCCACTAAGCCCACTGCTTCATTGAGGATCAAATTTTAATGGTTTTTCAGTTTTGGTGGGGAAAGATTATATCCAAACTGTCAGGTAGACCACAGATGATTCCTTTATTTCTCTCTCTTTTTATTAGTATAAATTTACAGGGCACAAGTACCATTTGGTTATGTGGATATATTACTTAGTACCACGATTTATTTATTTATTCACTCACTGAAGGATGTCTTGTTTTTTCCCAAGTTTTAAAAATTATGAATAAGACAGCTATAAAATGTGCATATAAGTTTTTGTGTGGATATACGTTTTCACCTTCTTTGGATAAATATCAAGGAATATGATTGCTTCATCCTATGATAAAAGTATGGTTAGTTTTGTAAAAAAGTGCCAAATTGTCCTCTAACGCGGCTGTGCCATTACACATTCTCACCAGAAATGAATGACAATTCCTGCTGCCCCACATCCTTACCAGCATTTATTATTGTCATTGTTCTGAAGTTTGGCCCCTCTGGTAGGTGTGTTGTGGTATCTCATTATTTATTTATTTATCTTTTAAAATTTCAAATTAATATGAGGGTACAAATGTTTAGGTTATATTGTTTTCAATTCTAAGGTAAATTTCAAGTTGGAATTGAGCCTTTCACCCAGGGGGTGTGCTGAACACCCTCACATTGTGCACATTAGGTGAGATCCCCCCAATTGCCCTCCCTCCTACCCCCTACTCCCCTACCCCTTGCTAGACTCTATTTGTGTTTTATCTTTTGTATGGGCATGTAGTTGTCTATATATTGGTCTTATATTAGTTGGTTATGTAGTGATTGGTTTATATATTGGTTGTATATTAATATACAATATAAAATATATATTATATAACATATAATATATTATATATATTTTTGTTGTTTATATATTAGTTGTATATTCAATACATGGCATATTTCTTTTCATTCTTGGGATACTTTATTAAGAAGAATGTGTTTCACTTTCATCCAGGTAAACCCAAAGGTTGTAGTCTCCATTTTTCTTAATGGCTGAATAGTACTCCATGGTATACATATGCCATAGTTTGTTAATTCATTTATGGGTTGATGGGCATTTGGGTTACTTCCACGATTTGGCGATTATGAACTAAGCTGCAATAAACATTCTGGTGCAAATGTCCTTGTGGTAAAATGATTTTTGTTCTTCTGGGTAGATACCTAGTAATGGGATTGCAGAGGCTGGAAAAGAAAACATATCCTCCACCTCAAAATGAAAGAGAATAAATAGTAAAAACTGTGATTCAAGAAAATGTTCCTACAATAAAAAAATTTGAAAGCATATATTGAAAAGTCTCACTGGGAAAATTGAGCCCAGAACAGATAACAGCAAGTTATATTCTAGTAAAATGATTAGAGTTTATTAGATGAAAGAAGAAAAGAAAGAGAGAGAGATAGAGAGATAAAGAGATAGATAGATAGAGAGAGAGAGCGAGATTGATTCTTTGGGCATCCAGGACAAAAAAATCATTAATAAAGGAAAGAAAATTGGATTGTCACCAGATTCTGACAGTACTGTTTTATGTCGAAAGGTATTATAATAATATAGAATAGAATAATTGTAATAGAATGGAAATCACAAGGGGGAAAAGTGAGTCATAAATTTGAAATCAAAGCAAATTAATTTTCTTTTCTTTCTTTCTTTTTTTTTTTTTTGAGACAGAGCCACAAGCTGTTGCCCTGTGTGGAGTGCCGTGGTGTCACAGCTCACAGTGACCTAAAACTCTTGGGCTTAAGTTATTCTCTTGCCTCAGACTCCCAAGTAGCTGGGACCACAGGCACCTGCCACAATGCCCGGCTATTTTTTGGTTGTAGTTGTCATTATTGTTTGGCAGGCCTGGGTTGGATTTGAACCTGCCAGCTTTGGTGTATGTGGGTGGCACCTTAGCCGGTTGAGCTACAGGTGCCAAGCCAGCAAATTAATTTTCAAAGATAAAGGCTGCCAAGTGTTATGAGTATACAAGAGAGGTCAAGTAGAGAACAAATTAGTTAGACTATAGGAGACTTAAAACAACATAACAAATAATATATACTGGTGTGTTGCTTAACAACAGGAATACATTTTGAGAAATGAATTGCTAGGCAATTTTGTCATTGGACATCACAGAGTGTACTTACATAAACCTACATGATACAGCCTACTAGACACCTAGGCTAGATGATATAATCAATTGCTCCTCTGCTACATACCTGTATAGCATCTTACTGTACTGAATACTGCTGGCAGTTATAATACATGGTGAGTATTTCTGTATCTAAACATATCTAAACATAGAAAAGGTACAGTAAAAATACAATATTATAATCTTTTGTGACTACTGTCATATACGTGGTCTGTCATTGACCAAAATGTCATTATATAGTACATGACTATAATTCTCTATATACATTGAACTCTGAATACTCATTGTACCCCTTGATTGCACTAATGTACACAGCTATGATTTAACAATAAAAATAAATAAATTAAAAAAAAAGACTATGTACTCTTTTTAAGTGGACATGGAACATTTATAAAAGTTGACCTTCTCTTAAGTCACAAAGAAAATTTTAATAAATTCTAAAGAAAAGAAATAAAACCCAGTTTTGAGTTTTATGTAACAAAATAGAAAATAATAAGATTCAATGTACTCTACTATTATGAAACCAATTTACAATCACTCACACTTTCATATGAAGAATAGATCACAACGATGACCCAAGATGAAGGAGGGAGGAGGGGGGGTGGGAGGGGAAGGGGGAGGTCAGATCAAGAGAGTGTGAATGGTGGGATCACACCAATGGTGCATAATGCAAGGCTACATGTCAGATCTATTATTATAGAGTATAAATGTCTTAACACAATAACTAAGTAAACGGGATGAGGTATATATTAACCAGTATGATATAAAAGCTCCTAATTCTATATTAAATCAGAACACTGTACCCCATAAATGTATTAGTGTATACATGATCTATGTGTTTATGATTTAATTTTAAAAAATAAGACTAAGTAAACCTATGCTGTTCCATGGTTATTGTATTTTAAAGTTCTGCCACATTGCTTTAAAAAAGCAATCTGGGTCTACTGAAGGATAGAATGCTGACAGGTAATTTAAACAACAATATAAATTAGGTTGATAAATGCATGACAAAGATGTGGGTTAGCACAAGATAGTTACAGGAAACTTTTTTAGGTTGACATATTGTTAACTACTTACAGGGTTAATTTTAATAGCAGCCAAAATATTACGTAAAAAAATAGTCCTGGAGCCAACTGGAGGTTGTATGAAAATTTAGCTCTCTCCACTCCATGCATAATTTTCATCAAGCCCCAAACTCCCCCAAAGTACCCCACAAACTTAGTAAAAACATTCTCTTTGCAGTTTTTTTGGCTGGGGCTGGGATGGAACCCACCACCTCCAGCATATGGGGCTGGTGCCCTGCTCCTTGAGCCACAGGCGCCGCCCAATAAAAACATTTTCTTATACATGAACTTTGCCTTAGCTCCTTCTATGAATCAAATGCCTACCCAGCCCTTCTTATATAGAAATCTTGGGGTCACCCCTAACAATCTGCAGAGTTACAGGTTCAAGTACGTTAGGCTCAGCTTGAAACGATTCACTGTTGAATCTCCATTTTCAAAGAGTGACTAAAAGAAGGAAACACTTTGAAGTAAAAGAAAAATTAAAATTCTGATAATTTAATTGTACTGGGAGTGGAGAATGCTTACTGAGATAATTTTCTATAGACCAATATAAAGTCTCAGAAGGGAGGAAAATGAACTTAATGTAGATCCAAAATTATGCCCAAAATACATCTAATATTGGGCTGTTGGTGTTTTGTTTTATTTGTTTAAGTAGAAACTGTATCTATGGTTCGAGTTGATTCAGGTTTTGAGGGTGTTAGGTATGTAAATGCTTTTGTTGGAATTCCTCTGACTTCCATCCTTGGCCCATACTTCTTTTCACTCTATTCATTCTTCTTGGGTAATTTTTAATATTGTCATAATTGTAGCTAAACCTATATGCTGTTGACTATCAAAATCTGATCATGTAACAGAAGCTTCCCACTCGTACCCAATTATTTCCTAGAATCTCCACTAGATAATCCGATGAATTTTGTCAATCTCAACTAGTACAAAACTAACTTATGGTAGCCTCCCTAAATCTGCTCCTCCACTTATAATTACTAAATCGTTGGCACCCCATACATCTAGTTGTCCATGTTAGAAACTTTGCATTCTTTTCTAGCCCTTACCCTCTATTTAAGCATCAAGTTCTGTTCATCTAAACTCCTAAACATTTCTGTAATCCTTATCCTACTTCTGCTACTTAAGTGCAGACACTCAGTTTTGCACTTAGAACAATAGTCTTGGACCACTTGGAACAGTAGTCTCCTAAATGGTCTCTCTGCCCTCAGTTTTCTCACCCTGCAATTAATTGTCTCTTACACGACTGCCAGAGAGTTCTGAAATGCTACCAGTGTGTTCTAAAATGTAAGTCTGCCCATGTCATTGATTTATTGAAAACTCTTAATGGTTCCTCAGAGAACCACAAATGAACACTGCCTCCCAGAGTGTGCTTCTCAGAACTCTAACCCAAAAAGATCATTTTCAATAAATGTCTCATGGTCAGAAACTGTATAATATATTCCTGTTTAGAGATTCACAATGCATATTAGCATATTTAAGTGTTCAATAGACTCTACATTGAAGAAGTTTTGCTGATAGATTTCCAAACTTTTTTCTCCATGGAAATTTTCTGCTAGAAGTGAAACATTCCATCAAGGGTCCTTAACATGCTGTGTGAAGCCTGCCATGATCTGGTTCTTCTTTGGCCATTATACCCCCCTCCCACTCCTCAGGAGCGGTACTGCTCTGTTCTCTGGCCCACAGGAGCGGTACTGCTCAGCCACCGGCCCAGCTCCAGCTGCTGCTGCGTCCTTCCAAGATTTGTTTAAAAGTCACCTCTTGCAGAAAACTTTTCCTAAGACCTCCCTGTGCTTCCCTGGCCCTCCCTGCTTGCCTCTTTCATTGTACTGGCCACGCTGTTACTGAATATAACGATCCATTTAATGCCTCTCTCTCCCCCACCAAACCTTTAGAAGGAAGTGGTGATTGTTTCATTCATCTTTGCATTCCCCCATAAGCACCGGGTTGTGGTTTAAATGTTTGTGTTCCCCCAAAACTCTAAGTTGAAACCTAATATCCAATACAGTAGTATTAATAGGTGGGCCTTTCCCTCATGAAAAGGATTAGTGCCCTCCACAATGAGCATTGAGCCAGGTGAGCGTTGAGCTCTCGCCTGTAATCCAGGTACGCTGGGAGGCTGAGGCGGTGGAGTGCCTGAGCTCACAGGTTCGAGACCAGCCTGAGCAAGAGCAAGACCTCGTTTCTAAAAAAAATAGCCAGGCGTTGTGGCGGGTGCCTATAGTCCCAGCTACTCAGGAGGCTGAGGCAAGAGAATCGCTTAAGCCCAAGAGTTTGAGGTTGTCATGAGCTGTGTTGCCATGGCACTCTACTGAGGGTAACTAAGTGAGATTGTCTCAAAAAAAAAATTGAAAAAAACAAAAAAACAAGCCTTGAGGGAGATGGCCCCTTCTGCCATGTGAAGACTTGGTGAGGAGGCCCCAGCTCTGAAGCAGAGAGTGAACCTCACCAGTTAACGAATCTAGCGGCCCCCTGATCTTGGACTTCCCAGCTTCCATACCTGTGAGCAATTAATTTCCACTGCTTATAAATTAATCAGCCTATGGTATTTAAAAAAGAATAACAGTCCAAATGACCTAAGACAGATACATACTTTACATTTAGGAAGAACTGAAATGAAATAGTTCCTGGCTCATGTAGCAGGCACCCATAAATAAATTCCACAACATTAGTTAAATCAGAACAGGTTTCTCTCAACCGTAAGAATTTCTTTGAAGGTCTTTGCATATAAAATCAAACCTCCAATCATGACTGTATCTGATGCATTCAGTGGATTCTTGTGATTGCCACTGCACCCTATCTCTTCCCGGACACTGGGGTTCTTTCTCCTGCTCTGACAGCATATATGGTATTCTAGAAATCTTAACAGTTGTGGCATTTCACTGAGTTTCTTTATCAGTTAAGTCTTTCAGAGAGACAGAACTGATCAGGCAAGAGAAAGAGGACGTGGTTAAGGATGGCCTGGATTGGTCATGGAAGGACACAGTGAGTAGATTAGTGCTGACACAGTGCCCTCTGTCCAGCCTGCTGGTCCAAGAGAATCATCACAAGCGGCATATGTGCTGGGTAGGGGAGAGCAGAACAGTCCAGCTGGCTGTGCTATGTCTTATCTTTAAATAGCCAAGCTTTTGGAAGAGAAGAGGGGGAAATCTATATCCAGGTCATTCTTAACTCTTCTCCTGGGAGATCATCTAAAATTATTGCTTTTAAGCTCCCAGGAATCCTGACTGGTAAATACTGACTACTTCCTTGTAAGGCTGAGCATCCCCTTAAAATTGAGGTCACATGGATGTTTACTAAAAATCATGCTAAAGTATCTTTTTCCCCTTTCTGTTTTGCTCCTTTTCACTTATGATTTCCACTCTACTCTTACTGAACAATTAAACCCCTACTTGCCTGTGACGTACTAGGAGTTTGTGAGTTTGTGCATTTGCATCCTTTATAGTTCTGGGTAAGTCAGCCTTTAATCTAGATATATCTTGCAATTTTCAATGAATTCCTTCTACCATGAAATAGAGGTATCTGCTGAGAAGGGCGCCTCAATTACCCCATCCCGTAGTGCAGGGAAGGCACATCTCTTGCCCAGTGGCATATGATTTCTGAAAAAGCCCCTTATTTCATAGCAATCACATGTGCCAAATTTCATCAAACCATTTTTTAGCACAATGGGGAATAGATTGCTATATGTATTTATGAGAGCATAATGGAATGGAATGGGGTAATTGAGGTGCTCTTCCCTTGCCTTTGAAGTGAAGTACCAGTGCCTCTTCCCAGCAATCACGTCTAAACCTGTATTTACTTTACTTCTCTGTTCTCACTTACATTGACAATGCCTTCCAATTTAGGTCACCAGTGGGCTTCATCTTCTTGCTCTTATCCTCTTTTAGTCTAGATAAAGAATAAAACATCCAATAATGTAAACATGACCTTGTTCAGACTTGCACGGCACTCAGCCAGGTATCTTGACCCAACAGACTCATTCTTATTCTTTGTCTATAGCTAAAAAGTATTACCAAATCAGCTAAAGTCAGATTTTAAATGATGTACATCATTCCATATTTTAAAATTCTCAGTGCCCAAATAAGTAGTGACTTATATTCTTTTGTACAATGATATTAAAAGGAAAAAACTAAATTATTTAACATGGTTGACATAATCCACTTTTTAAAAAAGGCAACAGGGCTTGCAATTCCACTCCATCTAATGTTCATACATTTTTTCTTAGTGTTTGATGTCAAACTTGTAGGATCGGGCCTTTTTTCTTTTCTCTTTCTCTTATATCTAGATAAAAGTGTGTCTCTAATATCTAGATTTGGGTCAACTTGACGTTGTGAGAAATTATTAGATTAGCAGCTAAGAGATCTGGGTTCTAAAACTACATTGCTAGTGACTATTAGCTGTAGCTAATATATAGCTACATTACATATAATTGTAGTTAAGTCAATCAAGTTATTAACTTGATTTTATTCGTACAGTGAAAGTTAGATTTCAATTTATTACATAACTATGAATTTTTAAGTGTGTTATTAAAACATTCCTCCTTGGCTGGTCCTAAGGGAAGACTGAACAGGGCATCAATGCAAATTGACTTAGGTATCTCTAAAAAATGCATCAACCCCAGCACATCTGCATACCCCTGTCTTCTTCCTCATCGGAGTTAAAATTCCATCTTAAAGAGGTGTCAGCATATACAACAGCCAATGAAGAAGACATATCATACAGTTTCCAGAAGACCCTGCTTACCTAGTATTTAAGAATGGAAAAAACTGTATTTAAATTGTTAATAGGCAAGTCACATTTGACTTCTGCAATTATGACAGATACAAGATACAACATACAAGATAACAAGCATTATTGGTACATATTGAGTACTGCAATTTTTTTTTTTTAAGACAGAGTCTCTCTTTGTTGTCCTTGTTAGAGTGCCATGGCCTCATAGCTCACAGCAACCTCAAACTTTTGAGCTCAAGAGATCCTCTTGCCTCAGCTTTTTTCATTTTTAGTACAGACAAGGTCTTGTTCTTGCTCAAACTGGTCTCAAACTCTTAAGCTCAAGTGATCCACCTGCCTCAGCCTCCCAGAGTGATAGGATTGAGCCATCTCATGAGCCACGATGCCCAACCGAGTATTACAATTTTAGTAGTTTTTTTCCTTTCTTAAAATGTGTATACACTCTTTTTGTACCCTGTGTGTGTGTGTGTGTGTGTGTGTGTGTGTGTGTGTGTGTGTGTAGTCCCTGGTGATATTTTACTAACTATGTTCTTTTATTGGGAATTAACTTCTTCAGCTAATGAGGTGATTCTGTAAAATTTGAAGGTGGGAAGAGCAACATAATAAACATATCTTGCATAGGTTCTTGCATAGGCTATAAACTTTACAAAGGATTTTGACCTCTATCTAAATGAAGGAGCAAGTAGCAAAGAACCATGGGAATAAGTGGCCACTGACAAATGCCACTTAAGGAGTACAGACTAATAGCTGCTAACCGAAGTCCATTGAGTAAAGGGAGCTTGGATTGAATGATGCTTAAATCCCCATTTAGTATAGTTTTTCCTTTTTCTTTTTCTCTCACTTCTTCCCATCTACCACCCCACAAAGTACTCAGAGCCCTCACCCTACCGGCCAACTTTCTATTACAGCACAGAATTCTGCCTAGAATTACCCTGCTCAGTCAGTTCTACAGCTATAGACCATTACCACAGCCACCCAAATATTTTTGGAGCAGAATTTCCTGAGTCTGATATAGTAATCCATGCCTATATGTCAATGGATACCTTCCCAGATAAAATAATGTAGATTTCATAGGAAAGGAGACAATAGAACTTGAAACAAAATGAGTTGCTTAGGTCAGGGGAGTAGGCTTACACCTGTAATCCCAGCACTCTGAGAGGCCGAGGCAGGTAGATCCTTTGAGCTCAGGAGTTTGAGACCAGCTTGAACAAGAGTGAGACCCCCATCTCTACTAAAAATACAAAAAACTGGCTAGGCATTGTGTTAGGCAGCTGTAGTCCCAGTTACTTGGGAGGCTGAGGCAAAAGGGTCACTTGAGCCCAAGAATTTGAAGTTGCTGTGAGCTATGATGCCATAGTACTCTACCCAGGACAATACAGTGAGACTCTGTCTCCAAAAAAGAAAAAAAGGAATTGCCTCATAGAAATCTTAAGGACTGATACAGCCATTAAGGGAGACCTTTTGAGGCACTTAGGAACCTGTAATAATCTTTACATCATAACAAAGAAGAAGACCTACCAATAGAATAGGCATAATATACTGAATAATATATAAATTTATATGCCTCTCCTTTTTACCTTCCTTTTTTGTTGTTGTTGTTTTGAGATAGAGTCTCACTTTGTTGCCCTAGGTAGACTGCTATGCATCATAGCTCACAGCAACCTCAAACTCTTAGGCTCAAGTGAGTCTTTTGCCTCAGCCTCCCGAATAGCTGGGACTACAGGTGCCTGCCACAACACCCAGCTATTTTTAGAGATGGGGTCTCACTCTTGCTCAGGCTGGTTTTGAACCTGTGAGCTCGGGCAATCCACCCACCTCAGCTTCCCAGAGTGCTGGGATCATAGTTGTGAGCCACCATGCCCAGCCTCCTTTTTACCTTCTATACTCCAAACTTGTCAAACTAAAGACATATGTTATCCTGCATTAAAATTGATAAATATATTTATGACAATTATTTAATCTTACCACTATGATAAAATAATTTCAATGATCCTGACCAGTGCTTACATAACATGCCCCCTTAATCCTGAATTCTTTCTTATTGTGCTGTTCTTCTGATTATAAAATAACATACAGTTGTGTTAAAATTTAGAAAATGTAGAAAAGTATAAATAAGCAAAAACCAGTAAATCAAATGATCAATCTAACTAGCCAGAGAGAACCACTATTAATATTTAGTTCTAAATGTATTTCTTTTTTAGCATCTTTTCCTAAAAAACTATAATATACATTGACTTGTCTTGTAAATATTTTTACAATATTGTAAAAATAAAAATGCTTATCTGTCCTGTGTACATAGTACATAATATAGTTTATGTAATGATTTTCTGGTTCTTAGACATTTAAATTATTTCAATTTTTTTTTTTTTTTTTTTTTTTTAAGAGACAGAGTCTCACTTTGTTGGCCTCAGTACAGTGCTGTGGCATCACAATTCACAGCAACCTCCAGCTCTTGGGCTTAGGAGATTCTCTTGCCTCAGCCTCCCGAGTAGCTGGGCCTACAGGTGTCCGCCACAACACTCACCTATTTTTATTGTTGTTGTTGCTGTTCCAGTTTGGTTGGGGCCAGGTTCAAAACCACCACCCTCAGTGTACGGGGCTGGCACCCTACTCACTGAGCCAAAGGCACCACCCAATTTCAAAATTTTAATTATAAGGTACAGGGAAGAAAACATCATTATAGCATCTCTAATTAGAGAAAACATCTCTAATTAGTACTATAAAAAATTCCTATAAGTGCAATTATTGGGTAGAAGAATATAAACATTTCAAGATTCCTGACAATACACTGAAATTCTCAAACAGTAGAAAAAGCAACTATGTGGATGAGTATAAAAGATAATCAATGTAAATATATTTCTTTTCTTTATTAAAAAAACATATGACTATTTAAAGCAAAAAAAAAAGTGTGGCACTTCACTAGTATTAATGAATTTATGACAAATTTAGATATATGTGATAATAATAGCATTAAGGATAAAGGGTAAATGGAATTATAATCTTGCAAATTTTCTATATTTTATCTGAAGTAATTTAACTCTAGGTATATTGGGATAAGCTAAAGATAAATTTTGTAGACCCCAGAGAAACTAAAAACTGGTAAAAGGAAATGTAGGTACAAAGTCAACAGAGAAATTAAAATGAAATAAGAAAAAAATTAGTTAATACAAAAGTAGAATTGAGGAACAAAGAACAAAAAAATTGAGACAAATAAAAAATAAATAGCAAAATGGTAGATTTAATACAATCATATCAATAATTATTTTAAATGCAAATGAACTAAATAGTCCAATCAGAAGGCAAAGATTGTAAAGCCAAATGAGAAAGCAAGCACCAACTGTATGTTGTCTACAAAAGACATACTTTGGATACAAGGCAGATAGCAAGTAAAAATTTAAAAGATGGAAAATGATATCCCAGGGAAACAGTAAACACAGAGGAGCAGGTGTCATTATATCCATATTAGACAAACTAGACCTTAAGACAAAGGATATTACTAGAGACAAAAGGAATACTTCATAATGATGAAGGAACAACATACTAGGAAAATATGACCATTACATATGTGTATATAACCCATGATGGATGGCAACTTCCCAGTGAAAACTTCAGTCCAAGGAAGGAGCAGAATGAATTTGGGGCAGACAATTAGCCTTTTCTGCCACAGGCAGATAATTTAGCCTCTCTGTAAAACAGAATAATGCTATACAGCATTGCTGTGAGGATTAAATGATCGCCCATGTTAAGTGCTTACGTGGCTGGTTGTTGATGGTCTTGTTACTATCATCTCACGGCAGACAGCATCTATGAGCAAAATCTCAGTTAAAACAAAGTTATCTCCCTTACAGGGAAAAGAATCCTTGAAGAAGGGGTGAAGCATCTAGAAAGTCCACCAAGTATCTTCTGAGGATTAGACTATGGCAGTGGGCCCTGACTCTCAGAGAGGGAAAAAAATATAGATGGCTGGAGGTGGGGTGCGGAGTGTGGGGGATAAAGGGAATTGGGATTTGAGAAGAGACTAGAGAGAGCACTTGTATAAAGAGATTAATTAAGAGATTAATTAAGAGATTAATTAAGTCTGCTATGTGATATGAAATGTTGCCTTTTCCTCCATCTTTCATGAAAAAATTCATCAAAATCTACATTGCTCATCAAATTGGTTAGGATAAAGTTCAGGAGACCATAATAGAAACTCCAAATAACAATATCATCAATAAAACAGATGCTTCTTTCTCATGTGTGAGAAATTGATAGTCCAGAGTTGATATGTCAGCTCCACATTTGTCAATAGCTGAGACCCTTCCAGTTCTCTGCCCTGTTAAGCTTTAGGTATCTATGTTGTCCTCTTGGTCTGTTATGAATTTTGGAGCAGCCAGTTACCACATTTGTATTTCAAGCAGTAAAATGGGAGGGAAGAAAGAATAAGTACACAGTTCTTTCCTTTTACTGAGACTTCTCCAGAAATATCACACAATACTTCTACTTAAATCTCAGTGGGTCCAGGTGCAGTTACAGTTGACACCTGTAATCTCAGCACTTTGGGAGGCTGAGGTGGGAAAACTGCTGGAATCTGAGACCAGCCTGGGCAACACAGCAAGACTCCATCTCTACGAAGCTTTTTCTTTTTTAAGCTAGCCAAGCATGGCAGTGTGCATCCATAGTCCTAGCTATTTAAGAAGCTGAGCCAGGAGGATCGCTTGAATCCAGCAGTCCAAGGCTGTGCGGTAATTATGATTGCACCACCACTTGCCAGACCTGTGACAGAACAAAACCAGCTGAGCTGTAGATGAGGAAAGGTTGTCTTTTCCTAGCTGGATAGCAGTATCTCCAACCAAAAAAGTAGAGAATGGAGATCATGCCTACCATAGTCATCAATGCTTATAGATTTTATTTGTGAGTGTGTTATTTATTTGGGGAAAAGAGATGTGTATGGCAGGTGGGTTTATTAAATGCAAGCTCAATGAGAGTGAGCTTCACAATAGTTAGATTGGAAAAGAGTTTCCCTTTTCCTTACTACATTCGACTACCGTTACAACCTAACACTGAGTTATTCGATGTAAACTTGCATCTTACTCCAGTTCTCCAGTCAGATTTAGCTTCACTGAAAATGTGGCAGGCCTACAGGGCCAGTATAAGCCAAAACATACAGCAGGGCAGAGAGTGGGTGCAGATATTACAGCAGTGCCGTGTTTTTAACCTTTTTTATCTCACACACACTTGAACCTATAGTTAAACTGCCACAGCACACTTAAATTATATTGATCAAAAAGAGTAAAAAAAAAGAATATACTTTCTGTGCTTTGAAGCTCTTTTGAAAATAATTTAGTTAATGATCTTTAAAAATTTTCAAGGCGCACTTAAGATCCTCTCGCAGCTCACCAGTGCACCACGGCGTGCCGGTTGAAAATTACTGCTGTAGTGCACCAACAGATTTTTTTATATAACAGTAAAATAGAGCCCTCAGTATGACCCTCAGCTAACCTGATGTGATAAGATCTGCAGGTCTGTGCCCCTGTAATGTGATTCCTCATTGGCTGCTTCAGTCACTGAACTTGGGCATTTGTGAGGTCCAAGGAAGGCATCAAGGAGCTGCCTCCCCTCATTTAGGTCCTTATTTGGGTATGTATTCCTTGTACGGTTTGTTTGGTAGTCTAGTGGAAAATGAAATGAAAGTAGATTTGAACAGACTGAGTCAAAATTCTCAACAATCTTTGTACCAGGACTGGACTTTAAAAGCTAGCCCAGCTCCCAAGGTAATTATTATGCTCTGTACATTTCCAACACCTTTCCTGTGTTGTATTTCCCACCACATTTTTTTATCTCTAGGCCAAAGCAAAAGAAAGGTTGATGATACTTCAACTCTAGTCCATGCCTCTATTCCAGGCTATCACGTAGTGTAATCCATCCTTTTATTTAACTAACACTCTCTGAGTTTTGACTAAGTACCAAGGCTCAGCATGGGGGAGAGGGCAGAGAACAGACAGGTGCTTCTCCGATGGGCCTTTCCTGACAGTGCTTTACCTCAACTACTGAGTATTCGCTCACTCGCTCTTATTTGTTTTATTCTTAATATCATTTAGATATCTGTCATTTTATTTCGTTTTAGTCTTAACTGACTTCTATACTGGCAGGAAATTCTATCCCTTTCACCACTGAATTTTCAGTGGTTAGCACAGTATGATACATAAACAAGTAATTGAATAATTAACTCACATAATGGACCTTCCTTCCATATATACATATGATATCTTTAACTGGATTTCAGAATTTAGAATAAAGAAATTTCCCCCCCAAAAGCCTTGAGAAAAATCTCTTTAATAAACCATTAAATTAGTAAATCAAATCACCATTTTCCATAATGATTCTAATAACTAGTATGTGCTTTATATAAAATAAGTCAATTATTCTATTTTTACAGCTGTATTGAGGTCCATGTATAATTAACAAATTAAAATTGTATATATTTAAGGTGTATAATGTTATGTTTTGATAAATATATACATTGTGAAATAATTGCCACAATACAGGTAATTAACATATCCATTACCTCACATAGTTACTTTTTGTGATGAGAACATTTATATATGATGAGAACATTTAAGACCTGCTGCCTTGGCAAATTTTAGGTATACAATAAACTTTTTTTTTTTTTCGGGAGGTAGGTATGGGATGGGGTGTGTCAATAGATTGTTATTAACTATAGTCACAGTGGTGTTCATTACTTCTCAAGAAATTGTTCATCCTGCATAAGTGAAACTTTGTACCCTTTGACCAAAGTTTCCCATTTCTCCCACACCCCAGCTCCTGGCAACCAGCATTCTATTTTCTGCTTCTATGAGTTTTACTTTTTATGATTTCACATGTACATGAAATCATGCAGTACTCATCTTTCTGCACGTGGATCATTTCACTTAGTATAATGTCCTTCAGGTTCATTCAGGTGGTCCCAAATGACACACTTTCCTTTTTTAAGGCTGAATAATATTCCATTGTGCATGTGGGTATATACATGGTTTTCAACCTTTTTTATCTCACGGCACTCTGAACCTGAAGTTAAACTTCTGTGGCACATTCAAATTATGTTGATTAAAAAAAAAAAAAAGAGTAAAAAAAGAATATACTTACTGTGCTTTGAACTTCATCTGAAAATAATTTAATTAATAATCTTTAAAAATTTTCAAGGCACATCTAAGATTCTCTCATGGCACACCAGTTAAAAACCACTGATGTGTGTATACACACACACACACACATTTTATATATATATATATATAGTGTGTGTGTATCTACACTGTGTGTATAAATATATATAAAGCATATATATAAATATATACATCGCATTTTTTCCATCCATCCATTGAGAGACACTTATGTTGATTCTGTATCTTGGCTATTGCAAATAATGCTGCAATGAACATGGCAGTCCAGAGCTTTTTTCAACATACTGATTTCAACTTCTTTCGATGGCATTGCTGGATCATGTGGCAGCTCTATGTTTTAGAAAAGTCCATATTGTTTTTATAATGACTATACCAATTCACATTCCCCCAAAGCAATGTACAAGTGTTGCCTTTTTCCCACATCCTCACCAACATTTGCTATTTTTTCTCTTTTTGCTATTAGACAGTCTAACAGGTATGAGGAGTTATCTCACTGTGGTTTTAATTTGCATTTCCTGATGAACAATCATTTTTTCATATACTCATCTGCATTGGCCATTTGTATGTTTTCTTTGCAGAAATGCCTGTTCAAGTCTTTTGTCCATTCTTTCAATTGGGTTGTTTTCTTGCTATTGAGTTGTTTTAGTTCCCTATATATTTTGGATAATAATGCCTTATGTGAATATGGGTTTGTAAATAATTTCTGTTCTCCTATTCCATAAGGTGTTTCTTTCTTTTTTTTTTTTTTCTTTGAGACAGAGTCTCACTTTAGCACCCTCGGTAGAGTGCTGTGGCGTCACAGATCACAGCAACCTCCAAGCCCTGGGCTTAGGTGATTCTCTTGCCTCAGCCTCCTGAGTAGTTGGGACTATAGGTGCCTGCCACAATGCCTGAGTTTTTTTTTTTTTTTTTTTTTTTTTTGGTTGCTGTAATTCAGCCTGGACTGAGTTTAAATCCACCACACTTGGTATATGGGGCCAGCACCCTACCCTATGAGCCACAGGCACTACCCAAAATTATTATTTTTTATTTTTTTATTTTATTTTAATTTTGGCCAAAGCTGGGTTTGAACCCGCCACGTCCTGCGGGTGTACATAGATCACAGGTGCCACCTTAAATTTTTTTGTTTGTTTGTTTTTTTGAAACAAAGTCTCAAGCTGTCGCCCTGGGTAGAGAGTGCTGTAATATCACAGCTCACAGCAACCTCCAACTCCTGGGCTCAAGCGAGTCTCCTGCCTGCACCTCCTAAGTTGCTGGGACCACAGCCTCCCGCCACAAAGCCTGGCTATTTTTTCAGTTGCAGCCACCATTGTTGTTTGACAGGCCCAGGCTGGATTTGAACCCACCAGTTTAGGCATATGTGGCTGGTGCCTTAGCCACTTGAGCCACAGGTGCTGAGCCTCCATGAGGAGTTTCTTCACCAAATGACAATTTCCTTTGAGGTTCAGAAGCTTTCTGGTTTAATGCAATGCTACTTGTCTATTTATACTTTAGTTGGCCATATTTTGGGGGTCATATCCAAAAAAATCATTACCCAGACCAAAATCAAGAATTTTACCCCATGTCTTCTTCTAGTAGTTTTATATTCTGGAGTCTTACATTTAACTGTTTAATCACTTTTGAGCTGATTTTTGTATGTGATGTGCTATAAGAGTCCAGTTTCATTCTTCTGCACACAGTTTTCCCAACATCATTGATTAAACAGAGTGTCCTTTCCCCAGTGTGTTTCCTTGGCACCTTTGTTGAAACACTTGACTGTAAATGCATCTCTGGGTTCTTCTGTTCCACTGGTTCATGTGTATGTTTTAATGCCAGTACCATGCTGTTTGGATTATTATACCTTTGTATTTTATTTTGAAATCAGGTAGTATGATGCCTCCAGGTTTATCCATACTCAAGATTTCTTTGGTTATTCAAGATCTTTCATAGTTCATTATGAATTTTATGGATTTTTCTGTTTTTGTGAAAATGCCATTTGAATTTTCATAGGAATTGCATTGAATCTGTAGATTTTTTGAGTAGTATGGATAGTTAACATTATTAATTTTTCCAATTCCTAAACATGTTATCTTTCCATTTGTGTCTTCTTTAATTTTTTTATCAATGTTTTTTATTTTACAGTGCACAGAAATTTTGCCTCTTTTGTTAAATTTGTTACTAAGTATTTTTCAAGGCTATTACAAATGGGATTATTTTCTTTTTTTAGAAGTATCTCTTTTTTAAAATTTTCCAGATGAATATAAGGGTACAAATGATTAGGTTACAGTGTTTGTGTTTGTTAGGTAAGGTCCCTGTTGTAGTTGTGTGCCTCTCCCAGGAGGTGTGCCATATACTCTTACCTTGTGCCCATTAGGTGGGAGCACAGCAAAACTCCTCCCTTCTGTCTCCTCTCCCCTCCCCTCAACTTGAATTAAATTGAGTTTTTCTCTTGTGTGGGTATGTGTTATTTTTTCTACTAGCTTCATATTAATATTTTTTCTTTCTTTTTTTATTATTAAATCATAGCTGTGTACATTAATGCGATCATGGGGCACCATACACTGGTTTTATAGGCTGTTTGACACATTTTCATCACACTGGTTAACATAGCCTTCCTGGCATTTTCTTAGTTATTGCATTAAGATATTCATATTCTACATTACTAAGTTTCACATGTACCCTTGTAAAATGCACCGCAGGTGTAATCCCACCAAACACCCTTCCTCTGCCCACCCTCCTCCCTCCCCTCCCTCTCCTCCTTCCCCCTATTCTTAGGTTATAACTGGGTTATAGCTTTCATATGAAAGCCATAAATTAGTTTCATAGTAGGGCTGAGTACATTGGATACTTTTTTTTCCATTCTTGAGATACTTTACTAAGAAGAATATGTTCCAGCTTCATTCATATAAATATGAAAGAGGTAAAGTCTCCATCTTTCTTTAAGGCTGCATTATATTCCATGGTGTACATATACCACAATTTATTAATCCATTTGTGGATCGATGGGCACTTGGGCTTTTTCCATGACTTAGCAATTATGAATTGGGCTGCGATAGACATTCTGGTACAAATATCTTTGTTACAATGTGATTTTTGGTCTTCTGCGTATATACCTAGTAGAGGAATTATAAGATTGAATGCCAGATCTATTTTTAGATCTCTAAGTGTTCTCCAAACATTGGTGCAGCTCCAATCCACCAAGTTACTTGCTAAATTTCTGTCCTTTAACTCTCCTTCTGGACGGAAGCCTCTGTGGAAAGCTGGCTTCAGTCAGCCATCTTGTCTCTGCCCCCGAGAAAATTATTTTGAACATAAGATAAAAGGAGAAGGGAGGAAAATGCCATTAGCAATGACCCAGAAATTTACAATAATTGAGTTAATTAGCATATCCATTTATTATCTCTAATACTGTTCTACATGTTTCTAGGGAGGGACGGCCACCCATTGAGGCAATGGGGCCATACAGGCGGGGCCTCAGTGCCAACGGGTTGCATCTGTCAACTGATGTTGCTGCTTTCTCTCCAGTGGCCTTGAGCATGAGCACGACTATTTTCAGGGACACGATGATCCTCAGCCACTCCCCATCAGGCAGGAGGATAAATACATCCTGAAAGACGGGGCTGGTTATCTGCTCATGATAATGGAATTTTTTTTCTAAGGTGAAATGGGCTCTGTTGGTGGCCAGGGGAGGATAATTGAAGTCATGGTTGTAACACCTTGCTGTAGATTCAAATCACTCAGGAGCTTTTACAAGTCCTGGCATGGTGGCCAGGCTGCATCCCATGACAATTACAACAGCATCTCTTAGCGTGGGACCTAGGCATTTGGTATTTTTTGAAGCTTCCAGGTGATTTCAATGTGCAGCAAGTTTGAAACCCAGTTAGAGTAGCAATCCTCAACTGAGGCCACCCATTTGTGTGCTTTTAAAAATACCCGTCCCCCCAAGAAACCAAAACCAGAAACAAAAAATACCAATACCAGGGCTCCACTCTCAGAAAAACCTGGCACTGGCATTTTTGAACGTCTCTCAGGCAGGATTCTAACATGCAGCCAGGGCTGAGAAGCGTGAGCTGGAAGATGGTAGTTGATGACACCCAGACAGTGTCACCCCCTCCATAACCCAGTGGCTCTCAAACCTTGATGAGAAGCATGGGAAGGTCCAGGCCTGTCCTACCTGGACTCCCCCCTGCGTCATCACCTTTCTGAGTGAGTTTCCTCCCATCCTAATGAGACTGGGCAGGGCACGGCCCAGCTGCATCTCATTTTATAAGGCAGGCACCTGAGCAGCTGCCCGTGCCTGAACTTCTATAAACAGAATGCAAGTTTTAAATGCTCAGGGGAAGTACAGGCCTGAGAGAGTACTGGGCAGAAAGATCGGTGGTAAACTGGGGAATCAGTTTGTAAGTATGATCAGCACCTCTCAGTAGTTGGTGTGTTTAAAAACCCTGTGTCTGAAACAGTGAAGCTTCTTCGTGTGTGTTGGCATTCCTACGGTCTAAACTCCTCTTTTTAAAACGAGGTCTTAACCTCATCTTTAGAACTGTAGTGAATGTCGACACTTAGTATAGTTGGACCCATTTTATAACACTAGGGACAGAGGACAGGAATGCCTTCCATGTGGCAGTGAACACAGCTCCGCCAGGCTTTTGGAGACTAATTCTGCCTCTTATTTTCACCTATATTATGTTCAGATTTGTTCACCTTTGTTCAGAGGTGTCCAACCTTTTTTCCCCCTTTTTCTTTAGAAAAATAAGAGTTGTCTTGTGACACAAATTAAATACACAAACACAAATGAAAGCTAATTAGCAAGAAAAGGTCTATGCATACTTTTTATGATAATCAACACCACAGATAAGAAGAAAACATCCTCACAAAATCAGCAAGTGGCCCGTGGGCCACAGGTTGGACACCCCTGATTGTATTTTACCTTTAAGTCTTTTGCTTTAATAACTCAGTGAAATTTCAATTTTGTTTTGTTTTGTTTTGCTGCATGAGCTGGTTATGAGGTGAGAGATGGATGCACTCATTGATGTATTTGTTGTACATATATTGAGCGCCTACTGTGTCCTATGGTTTGGTACTTTGTAAATAGTAGAAGTCCCTGCCACCCAGTGGCTCCCTCGATTGGAAGTAGCACCAGGTGCTAGGTGCTCAGAAAGGAATATTGTTCCTAGTCTGAGAGTGTCCCAGAAGGCTTTTGGCAAGTGAGGAGGCCTGAATAAGATCTTAAATAATAGAAGAGCTGAGCAGGCTTCAGGTAGGGAACAGCTTGCATTCTAAACAGAGGTGTGTCCGTACTCCTGCAGAGAGTGTGTCAGAAGTGCCCCGGTACTGCACACCTGCTGAGCCCGTGTGAGATGTGACTGGAGAATGAGGCGGGGCCAGTCATGCAGGGCCTTGTGAAACACGCAAAAAGGCTTGTATAACACACCAGAGGATGTTTCCAAATGCAACAGAAAGTCACTGAAGGCTTTTGAACAGGGGACTGAACATAATCCAATTTGAGTTTCAAGAAAACCACTTTAGTAGCAGTGTGGAGAATGGATTTGAGGGAAAAGAGATGAAAGCAGTGGCTCTTAACTTTGGCTGCACACTGGAATCACATGGAGAGCTCTAGAAAAACAAATAACTGAGACCTGGTTCCACTCTCTGAAATGCTAATATAATTGGTTTGGGGTGTGTCCTGGGCATCAGGATTGTTAGAAGTTCTCTGTGATGGTTTAATTTTCTGTACTAATTTGATCTTGATGGGGCCAAGGGTGCCCAGACATATTGCCACATACATGTTATTCTGAGCTTGTCTGTGAAGGTGCTTCTGGTTGAGATTAACATTTGGACCCTCTGCCTGAGTGAAACAGAATGTCTTCCCCAGTTGGATGGGCCTCATCCAACCAGTTAAAAACCCGAATAAAACAAAACATTTGAGTAAGGAGAAATGCCTTCTGCCTAACTGCTTGAGTGGGGCATCTTTTCCAGTCTTTGGACTTGAACTGAAACCTTGACTCTTTCTGGGTCTGGAACCCACCAGTTTTTAGTCTGAAACTAAAGACTATCAACTTTCCTGGTTCTCAGGGCTTTGGACTTGGACTGGAAATATATCATTGGCTCTCCTGGGTCTCCAGCTTGCCAACTGCAGATCTTGGGTCTCAACCTCCAGAATTGCATAAACCAATTCCATATAATAAATCTTTGTTCAATATACATGTTGTTTCTAATTTTTTGTAGACATAGGGTCTTGCTATGTTGCCCAGGCTGGTCTCAAACTCCTGGCCTCAAGTGATCCTCCTACCATGGCCTCTGAAGGTACTGGGATTACAGGTGTGAGCCACTTATGCCTAACTATACACAAACATTCTGACAACTCTTTCTCCGGAGAATGCAGATCGATACATTCTCTAAGTAATTGTAATGTATGGCTGAAGCTGAAAGCCACAGGTATTTGCAGAAGTCAGGGGGAGGCAGAGGCAGTAATCCGAGTAATGAAGGCATCTTGTCCACAGTGCGTGAGGGCAGAGGACAGGAACATTGCTAATGGCAGGAGAGGCTGGAAGAGGAGTCAAGTGTAAGCCCTAAGTTTGGGATTTGTGAGAAGAGAAGAATAGGGATAGGATTCACCTAGGCTGGGGCCCAGAAGGAAAAAGCAGCTTAAAGAGAGAAGACAAACAATTTGTTTTGAAAATGTAAGGTGCCTTCATAAATATGACCAACAGATTGGGAGATGGGGAGAAGAGGGCTTTCCTGAGTCGGCAGCAAGGGAAGACGGTCCACATCCAGGAGTGGGTGATCTGCCCAAGGCGTGGTGTTTGGGGATAGGAGAGGAGAGCAGAGTTTGACCAGACACTGGGAGATGTTAACTAGTAAGGACTGGGCAGAGGAAGAGGAGCCAGGGAAAGAGGAGGAGAGAGGGTGCCAAGGGGAGTGTGGGGAGCCGTGATGAGACCAGGGTGTCAAGGCTCCAGGGATGGACACTGTGGAGTGCTGGGAAGGACAGATCAGAACAGCGCTGACTTTCTTGGCTTGGGCCAGTGGAAGGCCACTGCTAATGTCTGTGGAGCAGGGCGGCAGGAGGCTGCAGAGAGCCGATGATGAATAAGGGGGGACTGCAGGTGCAGCCTTGCTTTCTGATGTAGTCAGCCTGCGGGGACAGGGCGGGGATGGGAGCAGCTAGAAGGGGACAAGGGGTCAAAGCCGAGTGGCTGCAGAAGGGAGAGCACTGGGCAGGCTTGTGGTCAAGGACAAAGCTGGGGAAAGGAAAAGGCGGGAGCCCAGGAGGAGGGATGAAGATGCTGAAGGCCCACAGGAGCGGAAGAGAAGAAGGGCTCCCTCAGGGTCTGGTGGGAGACTTGGGCAGACAACAGTAGTAAAACTGGAATGCCACTGTCGTCTGGTAGGGAGAGGGTAACAGCTGGCAGGGGCATTTTCAGCAGCATGCAGAGTCGGGTAGAGAAAGGCTGGGAGGGCCAGCATGCTGTTACCAGTGTGAAGTGCAGCTGAAGCGTGCTGGGGTGCATCCATCAGCCCAGGCGACAGGCCCTCACCTTCCTCCAGCCACCCTCATTTCCACTCCTAGCCCTGTGCTCCACAGCCTCTCTGCACAGAGTGGGGTAAAGGCAGTAGCTTGCCATCACCCGGGAACTATCTCAGGTCCCCAGGGGACTGGAAGGCACGTCTCGCCTTGAACCAGCACTCTCACCTTTTCTACCTGTACTCCTTGCCTCGCAACTCTGCTGTGACATGCTGTTCACTCTGCTTGGAACACTGGTCTCACTCTTTCTAGCCAATTCTCCTTTTAGACTGTGTAGCTATTACCTAGTCTGACTCCTGAGGCTCTGCTGGGAAGAAGCATTTGCTGTCCGGACTTCATCCAGGTGGGGGTGCTGTCCTTTATCTGCAGCCGACACAGGGCCAGCACAGTGCCCATGCTCTCTAAGGTGCTTCTGAGGTCATGGAATGAAAATTAGGATCCCTGATTCCCAGCACTGTGACCATTTTTCCTGATATTACCCCCAAATTTGGGAAAGCATTAGGTTTGTTGTTTTCTATAAAAATTTGCAAAGCCATATCTCACTTTTTCAAATTATTTCATGTGTCACATAAAGTTCAGATCTCAGGTTCCAACCCTAGTCTGCTGCTTTCCTAAGTGGATATAAAGAAATAAATGTGAAAACATCAGAAGTTCATTAATTACTTAATTTTCCAAGTGTGAGAGTTCTTTCTTTCTTTCTAAGTATGAAACCTGTTTTCTAATATAGCAAGGAGATTCAACCAAATTACAACCATCCATGACCTTTTTCTTAATCTTCTCTGTAAATTCCTTTGCCTTTTTTTCTATTTCTTTTCTGGCTTAACACATAGTTGGTGCTTAATAAATGTGTTTCTGATCAATTGAAGAGGAGCTGTTTCCCTACTTTACCTTTCACAGCTAAATGGAGCCAAGAAGCCTGTATTAACTTGGGGCAGCCTGCCGTCCACCTGCCAGGTGTTACTTCCTCCTCCCATGTCTGCCCCTATCTTCAGCGTTGTCCTTTCCAAGCCTGGGGTTCATGGCTGGCCCCTCATGCTAACTATTTGCTGTATTATCAGAACAACCCAGGAACCTAGAAGCATCCCTGAGGCAGAGAGAAAGCAGAGAACTCCACCTTCCTGTGAGCTCAAACCCATCATCTGCTAGTCAGGTTAGACCCTGAAGAAATAGCTTTCTCTTCCCCCATCTCAATGTTTCCAGAAATGGCAATACTCAAAATTTCACATCTGCCCCCAGACAGGGGCAGCTTCTTCTCAACTCAGACATTATACCCTTACCGGTTGTCTTGGCGGCTCAAAAATATGGATGTCACTAAAGTACTTCCTGTCAGCCACCTTGAGGAAAGGATCCCTGGTGTTTTCAAAGGGAGGGAAAGCCAAAGAGGCCTTGAGGAGAAGGGGTCTCCATGAGGTTGTGCTTGATTAGAGAGGAAGGCCTGGAGCCGTCATTGGAATCATCTGTATGGGGTGAAGAGAGATTAAGGAATATGTGTGGAGGGCAGAATTTCAAGAATCCCATTTTGGATTTGCCTCTGTCACAGGGAATTGTCCACATAGACTATGCAGAAAGTCTCAAATACCCCAGGTAGAAAGAAAATCCAGTGAAGTAGTCCTTCAAAGAAGCTTATGTAAATGGGACAGAGACACCAATAGCCAGCAACAACCTGACAGCCATGTGACTGTGCCATCTTGAAAATGGATCCTTCAGCCCCAGTAAAGCCTTCAGATAAAACTGCAGTCCAGGTTGACTTCTGACTGCAACCTGATGAAAGACGCTGAGCTATAGCCACCCAGTCAGCCCTTTCTGTATTCCTGACTCACAGAAACTGTGAGAGTTAAGGCACTAAGGTTTGGGTAATTTGTTTCCAGCGATTGATAACAAATCTACTCTGTATTAAAAGAAGACTAAGCATGGCAGCTCATGTCTATTAATCCAAGCACCTGGAGGCAAAGGTGGGAGAATCCCTTGATCTCAGGAGTAGACTCTATCTCTACTAAAAAAATAGAGAAGTTAAAAAAAAAAAAATTAGCTGGGCATTATGGTGGGCATCTGTAGTCCCAGCTACTCAAGAGGCTGAGGCAGGAGAATCACTTAGGCCCAGGAGTTTGAGATTGCTGTGAGCTAGGCTGATGCCATGGCACTCTAGCCCAGGTGACAGGGTGAGACTCAGTCTCAAAAAAAAAAAAGAAAGAAAGAAAAGTAGTTGAAGGTAGAAGTGAATGTGATAGCCACATGGGGAGTTTGAACGATACAAATATGAACAAAACCACATCTTTTCCAAAAAGAAGCTTACCACTTAGGTGGGATATAAGACACAAATGCACTGAAAGTAAAATTCTACAAGAAATGTTACTTAATGTTGATTTAGGAAAGGTAACTCAAGTCTCGTCCCACCCCACCTGACAGTTACAGCGACACCTTGAGTGCCGCTCGGTGTGAACTGGTTTTCACAACAACAAACTTGCTTGTATGTTAGTGACGTCCCTCATCATACCTGGGAGCTGAAAGACAAGACTAACTTCTGGCTTCAAGAGTTTACATAAATCCCCTCATCCACTCCTCACCACAAGCTCATGAGTGTCCCCGTTTTCTGATGTGAAAACCACAGTGGGCAGCAGACAAGCAAGGTCACCCAGGTAAAAAGCAGCAGAGCCAAGGCTGTCCGCGTTGGAGCCCATTCTGTCTGCCATCCAGCACTTGGCTTTCAAGGGACTCTTGCTTTCCCCAGGAAAGCCTTTGCTGTCAGCTTGCCTAATGCCATATTTATTTATTTATTTTATGTATTTCAGGTTAATACGGGGATACAAAAAAGATTAGGTTACAATCTGTGCATTTGACAGATGAGGTCCTTGTTGCAGTGGTGCCCCTGACCCAGGAGGTGTGCCATGTACCCTCACAGTGTGCCTTTAGGTGAGAGCACACCAATCCTCCCTTTCTCCTCCCCTTCCCCCCAACTTGAATTAAATTGAGTTTTTCTCCTATGGGGGTGTGTATTAGTTTGTTTACTGGCTTCATATTAGTATTAAATACATTGGATACTTGCTTTTCCATTCTTGTGATCCTTTACTGAAGAGAATATTCTCCAACTCTATCCAGGAAAATACAAAAGCTATAAAGTCTCCATCTTTTTATGGCTGAATAGTATTCCACGGCATACATACACCACAGATTATTAATCCATTTTCTTGGGCTGTGCCCACATTTTGGCGATGATAAACTGAGCTGAGGTAAACAATCTAAAGCAAATGTCCTTATGATAAAATGATATATTTTTTTCTTCTGGGTAGATACCTAGTAATGGAATTCTGGGATCAAATGGAAGGTCTATTTTGAGTTCCAGGTTATACCTGTTCATTGTACAAAATCCAAAAGTTCCACAGCCAATCATCAGTTCTCTTCTCCTGAGGCCACCACAGCCCCCCCGTTTCCCATGTGTCAAGCTAGAGATGCTATAATCCAGTTTGCTTTGGATGACCCCAGGGGCTAAGGGAAGCACAGCAGCACCCCAGAGCCTGGGCCATTGGAGAAAGTCTGTCCTTGTGCATGTGAACAAGGGAGGGAGGAGATACATCAGCTTTACCTCCAGAGGGTCCCTCACCCCCCAGGGAACCATGCTCTTGTCTGCCATGGAAACAAGCATCTTCTGATTGCAGAGGACGTATGTCCTCTGTGGCCAATGCACTGCTGTCACGAACTCCAGCCCCTGAAGTCCCCTGGTGGTGTTTTTCTTCATGCAGAATAAACAACTCATCCTCACTGGGGGTTTCAGAGAGTGCTCTGCCAAGGCCTGCCGGGTCTTTTTCACCAGAAAATTATTCATGAAGACAAACTAGGCGGCTTACGTTCAGGTTGCAGGTCTGGAATACATTAGCCCAGCTCTCGAGAACTCATGCAGGATCCACCCCAGAGGGCGAGCAACTCAGCAAGGACAGCTGCACCTGTCTCTGCACCTCCGTGTGCTCTGCGCTCACTCAGGGCATAGGACACCCACGGCTCCGTGTGCTGAGGGTTTCTGCATGTGCCCCTCTCACCAGTGGGTATGTGCTCCCTGTTCTCTTCCCTTTACATAGCACTTGATGCATAGTAAACACTCATTCAAGACTTTTTAAAAGTCTTTCAACATATATTCAGGGGCACATGTGTGCATATGGACAGATGTTCCTGGGTGTCTAGTGGAGAGGGGGATTAGTTCCAGGGCCTCTTGCAGATACCAAAATCTGAAGATGCTTAGGTATAGTATTTGCATGTAACCTATACACATTCTCACATATGCTTTTAATTATCTCTAGATTACTTACAATACCTAATACAGGAGAATGTAAGTGCCATGTAAATAGTTGCTATATACATTGTTTAAAGAATAATGACAAGAAAAACATCTGTCTGTACATGTCCAATACAGATACACTTTTTTAAAAAGCCATTTTCTACCCACAGTGTGTTGAATCCATAGACATGGACCCTGCAGATTCAATGGACTGGCTACATGCATACATATCCTACAGGTTCTGTTTCTCTCGAGAACCCTGTCTAATACGCTTCTGAAGCCCCACACCTGAAATGCTGTTTTCCTATGTGTTTGTTGATTGACCAATTCCAAGTGCCCAGAAGAGAGGCTAGCACCCAGTTGTGCTCCAATCTTTGTTGAAGGAGTTCTAGAAACTATAGTCCCATTAGCATTGCTACTGGTGTTGTCTGACTAAACAGAAGTCTAGGCACAAGCAGCATTTCAAAGTTATGTCTTTTATATTACAAAATTTAAAGACTTGTCAGTATTGATTTTTAATGAATGTTCTAAAAAGTTCTTTTGACCTACATTTAATCTGTAGCACAGGTAGGAAGTGTTCCAGACATTTACTATTTTCACAGATTGGGTTCTGTAAATACCTAGAAATGGAATTGTTTTGTTATCCTCAGATAAGCTTTTGGTTCTGAAATAATCTTCCACTAAAGGTATAAAAAGATTACAGAATCAGACACTAAAAAAAAATTCCACTGCCCGTCCTTGCATCAAGCTCATACTCAGAACATACCACACACGCGTGAGGGAGGCTGACAGTTTGGGGGTGATACTGGCCCTCAGAGCACTGTGCGCCTCTTCCTCAGCGTTAGAAACCCCTGATGACATGCCTGTCCCTGGGGAATGGGTCACGACTATTCTAAGCCAATTAGAACCATCCCTCCCCCCCTCTTTTTTCCATTTTCCAAACTCTCTGCATCCTGGCCCAACTCTGGCCAATTAAATCTAAATGAAAGACTTCTTTGGCTTTCAGGTAGGTGTTTTTCCCCCTAACAATAAAGAAGATGCACTTGGCTTCTCCCCTTTCTCTTTCTTCCTGTATCAAATGCAGACGTGATAACTGGAATTGCAGCAGTCACAACCATGAGGCAAACACCAAGAGACTCAGACATCAGCCCTCATGTCACTAAGCTGTTAATCCAAAGCCAAAGTCTCCTACATCCAGACTTCTTATTATATCAGAAAAATGATTCTTCATATTCTTCAGTTATCTGTGTCAGGTTTTCTGCTACTTGTAGCCAAAAACCATGGTATTTATGCATGACAGCCACCAGGCTTATTGCAGTATAACAGGCAGTCAGGGGTCTTCTTCCGCCTAAACCAGAGCAAACTGCCACAGTAGATCTTCTAATGCTTCAACAATGCCACCTTTCTAAAATTACATATAGTAAAATCTGGGGGAAATATTGCTCAAATTCACCAAAACATCCCAGCTTTATAGGCATTATAAAAATATTCTGTATAGAAGTACAGCTTGGTCTCATGGCACAATCAGTAATGCATGAATCAAGAAGAGTAAATTCCAGCTCTAGCTACTAGGAACACAATCACTACTGTTCTATGGACCTCATTTCAGCTTTTTAAAATAAAGGAGTTAGATTGGATAACTCCTGGGGTCCCCTGAAGATGTGACATTCTATGTCAGTGGTTCTCAACCTTCCTAATGCCATGACCCTTAATACAGCTCCTGTGGTTCACAGGTTCTATGTAAACTATAAACTGAAATAAATTTCAGATAAGAATCACAAAATTCTTCTGTGGCTTCCTAATTTGCTGGCTGCTTTTTAGCCAGTAGAGTTGACATTCAAATGCTTTGGGTAAATTTGAAAGGACAAATCCATGTGCATTTTTGCTCATAAATATGTCCTGTCTTTTCAAAGTACATTAGAACAAAAATGGTGGCAGCTGTGTGACATGGAAATCACAGACCCAGGACAGAATCTGAGTGTGCCTTCCAGGAGGTAAGTGCCGCATCGTACAGTGGTGTTCCTGGGTACCCAGAGGCACAGGCTTGCCATCTTCTAGAATTGTGAACCATGGAGGGTCTGATTCAATGTCTCCAACATTCTTCCTTTCCATGTTAGCTAGCTGTCCATCTTCCCTTTTTAACATGAACAAGATCTTTGTGTGCTTCTGTCCTTGATCTTTCACTAAAGGGAAATTAAACTATCTGCAATAGATGGCTCTCTCAGTGCTTAACTCCACTATGCTGCTTGCATATTCATTATTGTCCAGGCTCCAGTGTTTTATCATACCATGATTTAGCTTGTTTTGTGCTGTGTGGTGAATTCTGAACTAGACAACAAGGCTGAATAATTTGCTGAGCTTTCAGGACGGTATTCTAATGTCTTTCTTTCATCTCCCTTGCTGACTCACATATACCCACACACAGGCACCTACGTCCTCCTTAAAAATGCAAAACAGTTTATTACACAGGTTGTTTGTGAGCATCACAAAAAAGACACCGATCTTTGGCATCAACATAAGTTAACAAAGCAGTTGTGTTTAGGACCATTCGTTATATGAGATTTTTAGGGCATGTATCTTAGGAATTCATCCTGAAGCTCTTAATTAAGGAAATCATTCACAGTCAAAGTGAGATGGCAGACTAACCAGGTGGAGATTTGGTTTTGCTGCTTTTCGGTTGATCTTAAATGGTAATACAGACACTGGGACTCTTAAAGGAAACCTGCTTCTATACATGGAGAGACAAAGCTTGGTAAACGACTGTATCGCCTTAATCAACAGAGTAAACCCCCCACCATGTACAGGCTAAGGGTGTGATATGCTCTGAACAGCTAAGATGAATTAGACTTTTCCCTGATTTAAAAAACATTATTGTCTTATAGTCCCACAAGTAGACACTGCAGACCACTGTGTGCTCATTTCTGTGGCGAGCGAGGCTCTGCTGAAAGGGAAGACTCTTGACTCTTGCTCATGAGAAGTTCCTGGTCAGACTTAGGATAGGAAAGTATGTTTCACATGGCTAGTAAGGAGAGAAGAGGGGGCTTTAGCTGCTCTGAATTCATGAGGAAAAGAGCATTTGGTATGAGGGTAATAATATGAGAAAAAGATTGAATATAACATGCTCATGGGAGAGTAAAGGAATGATGTTCCTTCATCCATATGTTCAGGTCAATTACTCATGATAGGACACAATTCTAGGCACTCATACCAGAGTGAAGACTTTGACAGACCCAGCCTCTGGCCTCACTAAGCTCACATTAGAACAGAGGATATAGACAAAACAAGTAATTATAAAGCCTATGATTTTGTTTTATTATCTTTTAAAATGTAATATTTGATACACACAAAAATAAGTATTTTGTATATATAACCAAATGGTGGAGAACTTCTCACCTAAGCCAAGGTTAGATTTATATCTACTTAAGTAATGGTCTACTGTTTACTTATAGGTGAGATAAGTATTCAGAAGGAGTGAATTACACGGGGACCTGGCCTAATCTTGGGGTCAAAGAAGGCTCCCTACATAGCTTTTGTGGAGCAATGAGAATGTTTGTGCAGGCGGGGACTTGATTAGCCACCAGGCATGACATTTAGACTGCATGACAGGAGTAGGAGCAACAACAAGAATGGCGAAAAGTTGTATGTTCTGATAGACACTGATCCCTTCAACAAACCTATAAAGCAGATCTTGCTTTCCTGACTTTGTAGTTGAGGAAACTGAGACTCAGCAAGGTTGCATAGGATGTGCAAGGTCATAGAGAGCTGGCAAATTGTGGAGCTGCCATGTGGCAAGAGAGGGCAAGAAATGAGGAAAATGACATTTGCTGGCTTAGCAGAGTTGAATTCCTTTCACTCGACTGTTTTCTAAATGATGCACTTACAGATACATATTTATTCACTAAGTTTGTCCATTTAGCATCTAATATAGGGCACTGCCCTGAGCTCAGAGGAGATGGTCTAATTCCCAGGGCAGATGGACCTTTCGCTAAATTTATAGCCAATTAGTGCTGGGAGCCAACAGCATTTCCTCCTATGAAAAGTTGAGTTAGTTTTCAATCAAAATATTATTTAATGGCAAGACCTAAAGTGAAATGTTCCAGGAGACCTTTAGCAATACTGCATTGCATGTTATTTAAACTAAAAACAATGCTGTGAAAAATTGCACTTCAGCATGAGCCGTACCAAATGGAATTGGCCAGCTGCAAAGGAGACATGATGATTGAAATATTTTCCAGGCTATTACATCCTTGAAGGGTTTAAACAGTGAGGAGAAAGTCAGGGAAGGGGAGGAAGATGATTTAAGGTGGGGTGGTTCATTTAGGAACAACAGGATTAAATTAACCTTGGGGAAGGTGGCTGGGAGAAACATTATGCACATTGAAAGAAGCTTCCCGAAGGAGAAGTGTGCTGGGCTGCAGAATTTTCCAGCCCAGCAAAGTAAGCAAAGCCATCTATCATTCGAGTCACTTGTAAGCAAACTTCACAAATTGCTGAGAAAATATATTATGGGCCACATTCCTAAATAGTCTTAGGAATGGACAAACTAATAGGTCTTTTCTATTCCCTAATTTGGGAAAAAGTGGGAATTCTATGAGATTGCTTTTCTTGTATTTTTAGATTCTCTTTGCTTCCACTTTAAAATGATTATCAACAAGTAAGTTACTCAACTTGGTAGGTGAGTGTCCTATCAAGTACAGCTCTAATAAAATTTCAACTCAGAGAAAGAAATGGATTGCATTACAATTTTAAAATGTCTATTAACAGAACTATCATATTAATAAAGTTGACTTCTTAATCGTAGTTTACTTACAATTTTCAGTCAGGCTGCAGAAATTCTAAATTACACAAAGCAGCCAAAAGATTAAAAAAAAATTCTGGAATTAAAACCCAGCAGATCTAAACACTTATTTTCTCGTCTTATTGAGAAATATCAAAGGCGTGCCCGTGAGGGAAGGGGCGGGTGTGACAGCCCCAGCTTTGCCCAGCCTAGAAATCCTCTTTAAACCCTTTCAGCCTTCCTTAGTGCTTTTCTATTTCCAAGTTCCTGATTCACATGACCAGAATTAATGTCTGTGCATTGCTGCCCCCTGCTGGACGTATGGAACTCACGTATGTCTAAGGCCCAAGAAAATGTCATTTGCAAATTTCAATTACTTTGCAATTCCCTTTCCTCCCATCCCCCACCTGAAATAGCAGTCCTCCCAAAGGACTCTGTTAGGAGATCATTCCATCTGAGTTAATGGGCAAACATTCCTTATAATGCAATTAGTGGGCTTCCTCATACAGTAACCTGAATGACCCTCCATCGGCGTAGTTTGCCGAAGGCAGTGGAAAATATGAAACACAGCGTCTTTATGAAAATACTCCCAAGGACCCCTTTATGAAAATACTCCCATGAATTGACATTAATTTATGCATTGAGTGGTTTCTCTTCTCCCAGGATCTAGGGCAGAGCCAAAATGTCAGCAAGCCTTCCTCCCCTCCCCTTCCTTTGATATTTATATGCAATGTCTCTTGTTTTGCTGGGGGACTGCTGTGTCCTGGAGACCAATGCGTCTCAAATGCCACTACAGATGGGCCTCTGCCCAAGCTCCAGAGCCCTTGCAGCTATCAGCGAATTCCAGGGTGCCTGGTTCCCCTGCAGCCTGGCAGGGTTGGATTGGGTCTTCTGTTTTTTTAGGCAGATTCCCAGAGTGTGGCATGATTCAGAAAGAGTGGAAGGAAGAAAGAAAGTCATTTCAGTTTGACTGACCACATCTCCACTGTGCTAGGTGGTAGGAGTTCTGAGCTAATAACTCACTGAGCAGCTCTTAGTGTTTCGTCCATATCAGCTGTGCTTGGCCAAGACTCAGGATCTCAGGGCCAATCTTAAAAACCTCTTTCTGCAACCTTGCCCACTTATTTCTCTTTCAGAGCTTCTCCACCTGCTCCCTAAACTGCCCAAATCTCAGCCCCCTACAACTGGGCTCCCCCTGGTAGGTGTGCCCAGGGGAACTCTTGCTATAAACCAGTGGTTCTCAAAATTCACTGGGGACTTGTTAGAAATGCAAATTCTTGGGCCCCAGCCCAGACCTACTAACTTAGAAAATCCAGGGTGAGGTCCAGCAATCTGGGTTTAATAAGGTCTTGGCACCATTCTGATGTATGCTCAAGTTCGAGAATGGTTGCTATAAAGTAATTCCATTTTTCTCCATACAACTCCAACTCCCAGACAAAAATATCTCTTGTCTCATTAATGTGGATGGAGAAAAAATTTAAAAGTCTGATAAATGATTCTTTCAGAGCCAATTATTGATGCTGATGGCCCATTGGTCCCTAGGGGCCTAGATCAAATGCGAAACCTCTCTGGAAACCTTCCCCTAATTTGCCCCTGGCTGGGAAAACTCAATCGGGCCCTTTTCCCTGAGTGGGTCTTCCACACTGGGTGACAACAGTCATCATAGAGCCTCTTTGTCCCTTGTTATGCAAAATTAGTCTTGGATCAGCCTCATTTGCACCCCCTAGGAGCCCGTTAGAAATTCTGAGTCTGGGGCCTCACCCAGACTGACTGATCTGAATCTACATTTCAGCAAGATCTCCAGTGGATCTGGTGTATTGAACGGGGAGAAGAATGGTCACAGGCAGGTGCTTTCTGCCTGTTACACACACCCCAGGGATTATGAGATGGTTTTAGGACAGCCCAAGTTTTCTTCAATTCCAGTCTTTGGAGCTGAATCACAAGCCAGATAGACTTACTCTAAGCTTTAATAAATGTTTGGTGAGTGAATGACAGAAGAGAATGAAGGACTTCTTTTTTAACTAGGAATGTTTGAAGGCTAGTATGACTAAATCGAGGAATAAAACTCTAATAGTGTGTTTTCAAGCACCACGGTGCACAATAGAACCTAAGCGGGTTTATGGTTGGGGGCCCTTAAATCACATCACATCACATACCCAATTACAAATGACGACTATTTAGTGTTTGTAAAGCAGCTGTCTTGCCAGGACTGCCTGGCTGATTTCTCACCCTCTCTGGAAAGGGAGTGAAGAGCTGTCAACTTACTAAGTGACTCTGGAATAGAAGCTAGAGTGATCCAAAGGGATAAAGGCCGAGGATGTCACTCGGAGCCCCAGCTGTGCCCTGGCAGAGGAAGGGTGAACACGTGCAGCACCATCACCGCTGCCGTGCCGCCCCTGTCGTCCCCAAACACAGATCAGGCACCAGACCCCGGACTCCGGGCTGCCATCACCAGCTCCTCTTAGCCCTCTCTCTGCCTTCGTTATCCTTGTGTTTATACTGAGACTAATGTGGCTGCTCAGACCCAACCCCAGACCAAACGACGGACTCACACAAACAGGTCTCCATTTCTCTCATGAGAAGTCCACGCAGGCAGGTGACCTCAGGGGTAAAGTGACCTATTTCAGTGACCACCCAGGTTCCCTATCCTTAGTATGTCATCTCAGGCACGTGGTGGAAGTAGGATGCCCACCCACACTAGGGTCCAGCCCTGGAAAGGTAGAATGATGAGGAGGAAAGCAAACAGCATCCTTGTGAGGACAGGGCCTGGAGCTGCATGCTGGCTTCTGCCAGCACCCATCTGGCTGCAACTCAAGGCTGTGAAGTGCAGACTCCAGCTGAGTGGCCTTGTCTCAGCTGGGGATCCTGCTGCTACAAGGAGAGAGGGGACAAGGTGTTGCAAGGCTTCTGTGTTAGGTCAACCACTGGGCTCGCTGTCTCTGCTGATGCTAATGGTGGAGAATAGTGGCTAAGATTAGGATGCGGAGGGGAGAGACAAGACTTCACTGGGTGCTCAGCTCTCCAGGCCTTGAACTAACAAGTCCCGAGCTCCCGCGCACACAACCAGTCCATGCACACACACACCCTTACAACACACAGATTTGTGGATCTTCTCCCCACTTGGGGTTTGTAAAAGAAAATAAAAATTCAGGACCCTCTAAATATATCATGCCTGGGGAAAGTTACACCCTGGAGACTTGAGTCATATAGCATGTTTGCAACTTCTGCTTGTTAGATTATAGACTAACTCTCTTCCTCATTCATCTTCTATAAATGACTAAGAGAGACCAGAGACCAGTCCTCCTCCCCTTCCAATCCTTTGCTGTAGATTAACTGTTTCTCTATTGTCTTATACCTAACTTGTACCAGATCTTTCAAAAGGCCCCATGACGGTTAAATTTCCAATGTGGAATGTTAAATATCTCTTTCCTGAAAGGAAAAGACATCTCAACTAATCATATTGCTGCAACTATGCATTAAGCCATACTTAGCAGTTGTCCTCTCTAGGCTAAGCTGGGCCTGTCTCCCCTCTTCCACTGCAGCTCCTCCTGTTCCCTGCACTCCCAAGAGCCAGCATTGCCACCATCTTTTGCTTAATGGCCCATTTCACAGTCTAGCTTGGGCCCTGTTGATGTTCGACTTTCTTTCAACTTATATAAAGAATAAATGCATCAACTCTGTCCCTGGAAGGACCTGAGCCCATGGAGGCACTCGATGTTCATAAAAGAGGACAGCCTGAGCACATGAATCAAGATCATTTCCAAAGGGGCAACTGCTCAGGGTTTATAGCTACAGCCTTTATTTGATAGCATCTCCCAGGCAGCCACTTCCCTCCACGCCTCTTCAGAAACCATACCCAGCCCTGTTCACTCCCCCCAGACTATCCCTGCAGAATTGCAGACGTGACACAGAGGTTCCTGGAATCCAGGCCCCCCTGAGGCTCTCCCACCTCCCCTCCCATCCCTGTGCACACTTCTTCCTCCTCCTCCCAGGTTTATGATAGAAAGTGCTATTTGGCCTTGCATTTTTCATAGCAGGCTCATAATGTTTTTTACTGGAGGAGCCTTAGACACCAGCTATTCCAATCTTATTGTCTTTCAAGGGGGGAAACTCAAGACTCAGAGCAGTTAAATTACGTGCCCAACATCACACCTGGTTACTGGTAGATGGGGATAAGGCTCCAAGCTTGCCCGTGTCCACCCAGCAATAGGCGTTTCATTCTATCTCGCTGCCTCTCTCCTTTCTTTCTTTGTCTACTCTTCCATGAGACAGGGATACGGCAGTGACAGCAAACATTTACAGGGTGTTTCCCGTGTTCCGAGCAGAGTCCTGGGTGCTCTGCGTATATCATCTTACTAAATTCTCCTACCCTCCTGTTTAGACTGAGTATCTGTGACCCCCAATTCAAATGTGGAAACCCTAACCCCCAGGTGAAAGCACGAGGAGGTGAGGCTTGTGGGGGTGATTGGGTCACAAGGGCAGATCCTCATGAATGGGATCAGTGCCCTTACAGAAGAGACCGGGAGAGCTGCCTTGCCCCGCCCCCGTGTGAGGACACAGTGAGAAGACACCTCCTGTGACCTAGAACTTGTGCTCTCACCAGACACACAATCTGCCGGCACCTTGATCTCAGACTTCCCAGCCTCCAAAACTGTGAGAAATATGTTTCTGTTGTTTATAAGCAACTTAGTCTTCAGTGTTCTGGTGTAGCTGCCTGAAGGGACTAAGGCACCACCTGCGAGGAAGACGCTGCTGTGATCTCCATTTTGTTGATGCGGTCCCCAGGGACCAGCATGTGCAGGGAGCTGGTTCAACTCCTCTGCACCCTGCACAGGTGTCATGGCAACCAGCTGCCAGCTGCCAGCCCCCTGCTTGCACCTCACCCCCAATCACCTTGCCCTACTCTGCTGCCTTTTCTTCTGGGGGTTCCTGGGCCCCTCTTTCTCCCGCCCCTGGGTTTTCAGTCTGCTAACCTGCGCCCCTTGCCTTTGCTTTTCAGTTGTCAATGAGGAAGGAGAGTTAATAGGTAATAAAAGGAAGGAGAATTAATGTGGGTAATAAAAAAACGTAGAATTTGTATTTCTGTTCCCTGGGACTTCAGGATATGGGTTTATTTTCTAAAAGGTCTTAAGTCAGCCTAAGGCTAGTTACAGAGAAAGCCCATGTATCCCTGGCTGGCCCCAGATCCCAGAAGGAAGTGGCCGCTGGGCAGATGGAGAGGCAGGGCAAGGGGCCAGCCCAGAGGAGCCACCCGCAGATGAGTCACAGGGTTGTCTGGGGGCTGGCCACCTGCCTGGGAGCACCGCAGCTGGGCAGAGCCCCAGGGTCCATAGAGATTCGTTTCCTTTCAAAGACAGCTCATCTGGGGAAAGAACCTAGCCACAGCCCCATTTCCATTTCATACCACGTTCTGAAATGAAAGGATGTGGGCGCCCTGCTCCGGGTCAGCCTGGAAGCTGGACAGCTCTCAGCTAGCATTCCACTGCAATAACAACCAGATTGCCTGTAATAGCACACTTGCAGCTGATGGGCAGTGGTGAGATAAAATTACAAACCCACCAGCCCAGGTGGCCAGACAAGGTTGTTTTAACATGCTGTAATAAAAACGCTCCTTGGTGGGTTTTCCCAGCCCATCATTCTAACCAAGTTTCTAAAAGGTGATGCTCCTGTGTACAGCCCACAAACACAGCAATCCTGAGGCCCGGGGGACAGACAGGGGTCTCTAGCAAGAGCAGTTAGTGACAGTGCCAGGAATGGGGAAACAGAGGTGGTGGCGGAGACACTCCAGCCCAGCAGTGCCCCCTGGACAGCACCCCTGCGAGGTGGAGACAGCCTTCACCTTCCTGCTCATCCCTCTCCCCAAGCGCCTGCTCTCTGCTCCTTCCCTGGGGCTTCTGCTGCCTTCCTGCTCTTCAGACTAACTCTCAGGGGAGCGCCTCGTGTCAGTCTTAGCAGGCTTTAGTGTGAAAATTTTAAGTTTCATATTTTGCAGTGGAAGAAAGTTTTTCTGTATATGTTAGAGGAGTTTTCAGCACCTGTGGATGGGAAGAAGTCTGGAAGATTGGGGTAGTTCAGGAGATAAACGAAGGATATGAATCTGGGTAGACACATTGATCTTCTTGGTCCTCCTAACATCAACTTCCTTTTTTCATTCATACATATGAGAGATTAAAAAAAAAAAAAAAAAAAAAAAAAAAAAATATATATATATATATATATATATATATATATATATATGTATCAAGCAATAATTGGGGCCTCTTACCCCACAAGTCTCCTCCATAATAATTCTTTGGACTGGTCTTATAGTTTCCTCCACACGGGCATCTGTCTGCCTGCAAGCCTGGGGGCATCACACACCGTGATGTGAGGAAGCAGGAGAGAAAGTCCAGAACATGTGGGTGCTAGGTGGGCTGAGCACTGTGGGGCACTGTGGGGTATTAGTCCTTATAGGCCCAGAGGCTGCCTGCAGGCAGTGTTGAGCCCACCTTCCCTGTGAGCCCACGCTGAGGGGGGTTTCTAACATTCAAAAAAAATGCAATTCTGAATTGAGTAAAAGCTCCCTCTGGCCTTTGGCTGTTGGTTGAGCTGAACCTTACCTGGACTTCAAAGATACCATGGCTGGCCTTCCCCAGGTGGAAAGGCAACATCTAAAGGCAGAGATTTAGAAGTTATCCCAGCTAAAGGTGAGAGTGAGGAGGGCTGGAGAGGTTGAGACATGGGGAAAAGCCAAGAGGCTTTATGGGAGCCACAGAATTTGAACGGGTGATTGAAAGGCAAGTAGGGTTCAGCCTGGAGGAGGAGAAAGTTCCTAGAAGTCAGGATGGACCGGGAGAGGGTCCTGCTGCAGTCTCTGCGAGTCTGCTATCCTTAGGGTGCGCAATCTAGGGTCAGGTGGATTTAGGAATTCAGAATTTTGCAGATTTTGGAAAGGTGATGTAGTGTATCTATCGCATTCTGCAAAACATCTCCAGGGAGGTCTGGCAATGTATCCTGAAATCCCACACCCGGTCCTGCAGTGCCAGCACGAATTTTCACACGCAGTGGTATAAGCACTGTAAATAGTCTCACATCAGGCTGGATGTGATCCATGATTTGCTGCCAAATAAGTTATAGTAAATTTCCAGTTTTCAGAACTTTTGGGTTCTATGATCACGGACTTGTTTTGGTCACATTTGGTCAGTTTTCCTGATGGAGCCATTTGCCAAGGAGTCACTAAGGAGGTTGTTTCCAAGCCAGACATTGTGAGATGTTTCATGGCTACTTTCTCAGGGTGTTTATCTCAGAGGCTCCCAGAGGAGCTCCCACCACTTGGGACCATCAGCTGTCCCTACCTGGCTTGCTGCTCAAGCAATGAACGACATGCAAGGACATGTGTTTCTTGTCATACACCTGCCCTATGTCTCCAGCTGGCCTTGGGGATCATGTCTAGCCTGTCTTTGTGTCTCCATAACCTGCTAGGACTGTGACACAGTGAGCACTTGCTACCTGACTGAAGACCAAGGGGAAGTTCCATTTCTCTACCTTGTAATAACGGGGCAGAAACAATTGCAGTATTCATAACCCCACTCACTCCTCAGTTAACTGGTACTGAGTCCTGATTGTGGGAAAACATCTAACGAACATCTGTGTTGCAGAAAAGGTAAGTCAAAGAGACAGTCCTCTGTCCTTAGGCAGCTTGGATATGTGCACAGTGATGATGAAAGCCAAGAAGCATTAGCAACGTAAACGATCCCTCACCTGTGATCACAGAAAATCCCTTGCATGGTAATTCTTTAAGGCTGTCACACTCATCCGCTCTCAACAATCCCAACAGGAACACATGATTACCCTGATTTTACAGATGAAGACATTAAGTTTGCCAATGATCCCACACTCAGTCTCCATGGCCAAGCCGAGTCTTCAACCCCACACTCTGAATTCATCCCAAGCTCCAAATGCAGAGATTTAGAAGTTATCCCAGCTAAAGGTGAGAGTGAGGAGGGCTGGAGAGGTTGAGACATGGGGAAAAGCCAAGAGGCTTTATGGGAGCCACAGAATTTGAACTGGTGATTGAAAGGCAAGTAGGGTTCAGGCAAACCCTCAAACTGTGGGATGCATGGTGAGGGGGCGTACTCTAGTCAGGGGTCCCACATAGGCAGATGTAGGGAGGCAGGAGAGAACTGACTTCCACTGGCAATCCCCACAGTCCAGTTGGGTCTGAGTGTAGGATGCATGAGTGATTTGTAAAAGAAAATGCCCTGAATTGGATTTAAGGCGTGAGGAGAGAGAAAACTTTACCTGCAATGGCTTCACTAAAACAATAATAATAATTGTGACTAAACGCAGCAATATATTACTCTTCTGAATACATGTTATACTACTCTCTGTGCTTTTGATATTTCTAAAATTTACTTTACAAGAAATTCAACTACTGGGCACCAGATTTTGGATGTACTCGCATTATAAGCTAAAGCCTTCGGATGTATTCTGTGGGTTCTTGTGAAGGGTTCATTGTGTTTGGGAGAGACCAACGCATAGCTGTATTTTGGGACCAAGATGCTGCCAGCATCATGTAATGCCAGACTAGAGCAGACAGAAAGTGTTGACAGGTCACCTCGCCACCTGCAAGCTTCACCCAATGGAGTGTCTCTGAGAGACACTCAGAGAAGAGCAGGGTGTCGCTTGTCACAAGTCCTGGCCATCTAGGTGTCAGAGGCAGCTGGATAGGAGGAGGGGACCCCCACTCTCTGAAATATGACTGCTACTGTTAGGTGAGAACATGGGCACAGGTGTCCTGAGCTTATTGATGAAGAATCCAACAGTGACAGGCAAGCGAGTGACCTACGAATATCACATCCAGGTAAAGCTTCACTGGACTGATGGAGAAAGGAGAGTTTGAGCTGTACAGTTAGCAGGGAAACCCAAGACCTCTCTGTGCCCCTCTTGACAGGTGCGCTGGGAGCTCTGTCAGACCCCAGGTACTGCCACAGCAACTGCCACCTTTACTAGGGGGAAGGGGTGTTTGCCAATAATCTGCATTTCTTGGAAATTCCCAGGTGAAACTGGTGCTGCCTGTCTGGGATCACTTTTTGAGAATTACTGCTCTAAAGACTGAGCATGGCCAACCTTCTTCCCTGCGTACCAGACACTCAACAGGATCCTCATCTAATCTTCATAAAGCTCCTGCAAAGCAGCCCCCAATTCACAAAGGAGGAAATCGAAGATCAAAGATGCTAAATAAACTACCCAAGGTCACACACGCAGTGGGCACAAGGCGAGGATCACGCTCCACTATTTTTCTGCATGGCTTATTTTCAAAAGTCTGCTCTCAGTGGCGGCTGGTAGAATTTTCTCAGTGTTCCAAGCTTAACTGCACAAAATAAGGACAATGTGAGTTGTTCATTATGTTAACCACCTGAATTCAATTTAATAGACGGTTCACTTTTTTCCTAAGATAATCTCATATATGATATTATAGGAAGTTAAAAAGCTTTTATGAAATGATGGTGGCAAGTAATAGCCTTTTTCTTTTACTTTTCCCCTTTTGAAATGTTCTTAGTTCGCAAAATAAACAGGTGAAAATCTAAATTTCAGTCCCTTCTCTCTGTTACTTTACAAAAATTTCTCATCTGTGAAATTCCTGGCAACAGTGCCCTGGCAGGCTGCCTTCAGAACTATGGCATCTACATTTTGCAGGGTAAAGACAACTCAGAGCGGCTTGTCACATGAGTAGGCAGTGGCAGAGTCATACAGCGGGTTCTTGAGAGAGAGAGCTGTCCTACACCGGGCAGCGCTCCTTCCATCAGGGCTTCCATATCCAGTGTGCATCGGCCCAGGGGAAGTGAATACTGAGGTGCAGCTAGCAAGCCGTCCTCGGGCCCTGAGAGAGGTGCAAGTCACTTCAGGGCCCTGCTCTTTGTTTTGATGCGCAGATAGCTGCTATGGCCCAGGGGCTGGGAGGGAGTTGATAATCCCATGTAGTGGCCCCTAAATCAGAGAGAGGGAGGCTCTGCTTCCCAGCCCAGAAGTCACATAAACACATAGTGGCTTTCATGTAGATGAGAAGACAGTGCAATTCAGGGGCCAAGTCACAGGCCAAATCTTACTCTCCCCATATTGGCCATGACACCCTAAGCCAGCTACTCAATCTTTCCCTGGCTTAATCCCCTGTCCATTCAATAGGGACAATACGCCCTGCTTCCTAGGGCAGCTAGTTTTAAAGATTAAATGTGTTAATGCAATGTTACACAGACACATTTGGATGTTGGCTTTTGTTTTCATCCAGTGCTTTCTAATCACTCAGTAATGGATGATTAAACTAAATCGCTCATTGACTGACATCTACCACCCTCATAAGGAGGCTTCAGGGAGGCAGAGATGGCTGGGATAAGGTCCTTTCTTTCCAGAACCTCCAGCAAATAGATAAGTAAGTGATTCCATTCTGGAGGAAGAACTACACTTTCAGAAAAGCACAGGTAGGTTAACTCAGGATCCCGGAGTCAGCATAAGTGATGGGCTGCCTTGAGAGGGGAGGTGTGTGCTGATCACATGTGTCTCAATGTGGGGCTTACCACCAGGCTCAGGATGGCCTCCAGACACACAGGGTCCCCAAATCCCCCAGGGTGAAGTGGCCGCAAGGAAGGCTCTGAAGTAGAACCTTCATGCCACATTCTAAGTCACCTCTATACCAGCAACTATTGACTTGGCACAAAGGGAAGGCAAGAAAAAAGCCACAAATATTCCCAACTCGAATTGTAAAATGACTGAATCATTTAAGTAGCTCTTCAGTGTTTGTAATTATTGGAAGGGTGGGGGGGGAAGAATGCTTTGTTCCACTAGAGACATACGAAGAAGAGGAAGCCCCATCATACAAATGGAGACACAGTACATTAAAAATGGAAATTAAGAATTCAAAAGCAAAACAATGGAATTCTGCCAGTTTTTTTTTTTTTTTTTAATTACTATACAAATTGCTAATCAGTATCCAGTGTCATGTTGGCTAATTTGTCCAATAAGAGTCAAAAAAAAAAAAAGAAAGAAAAGGATTGTAGAGATGAAGATGAGGCAACCAATAAGATGAAATCAATTGTGCACAAAATATCAGAAAGACCTTGACCCTTGGGGGGTCAAATATCCCACTGGGCAACTGAGCTAAGGGTTTTTGGAAAGTCAGGGTGTTAAGGCCAGTTGCCCACCTGATATCTATCCTTTCCGTCTTTATTAGCAGAATCCCAAGTTTATTGGGGCAACATTTCCCAGGCTGCTAATGGTGCCTCACGCTATAGTGCCCACATCATTGAGGTACAAGCAAGGGCATTGGGTGGCTATCTAGGAAATAGACTCAGAAGCTTGTCACTTTGCCCTGATCCTTCACTCCCCCCCCCCCTTGTTTCTGCTTGAAAAGCAAAGTTCTCTTGTGCCCATGAGAACAAAAGCCTAGTGCTAAGACAATGGAATAATGGGACAAATCCCAGTAACATTGTGACCTGCCCGAAATGGCCCACATCCAGCCTTCCAGTTAGAGAGGAGAAAAATAACCCCCAACTTTGTGGAGGTCACTGCTCTTTAAATTCTCTGCTACTCATAACATTGCAGTTCTCCACTAACACACAGACACCTGTCTCTGGCCCCTTCCTGCATCCACAGCCCCACCCTATCAGAGATGAGCAGAAATATAAAAACTGCAGGTGGGGTTGGGCTCTAAGAGACTTGGTCCAGGTAGACCTGATTCTCACACTCTTTGCTAAAAATGCTTCAGTGGCTCCTACTGTCATGATGGATATTGAATTCCTGACCCCTCAGGCATCATTTCTCTACTACCCTGCAAATACTGGTGGGGTCTGGACCCTTCATCAAGCTTAACAAAAGCAATATACTTGCACTTACTATGCCTGTGTGCAGTCAGGCCTCCAGGCAGAAAGGATCCTAGACAAGGCATTGGGCTGAAGACTTAGTCTCAGCATTGGTCGTCTCTCAAGGGTTAACGGGTGCCCAGGATGAGACACCCTGGGAGATAATGGAGAAGTGAGAAGTGATACACCATTTCCCACAGAGAGGAAAGAAAGTGCCCTAAGCCCCCAGAAACCACTGCCTCACAGTCCTGGCCAGCCCTCTAGCAGACGCCTGAGCATGGCATGAAGGATCAAAAGCAAGTAAGGCAAGATCTCATGCAGAGGGCAAAGAGAGCACAAAGCAGCGGGGGCTAATAAATGTGCTTTGGTTTCAAGACTTGCAGCAGAAAGAGCAAAAGCATTCGCCCTACCTATAATGGAGTGGGGGAGGCTTCCTGGAAGAAGTGACGGCTAAATTGAGTCTTATACTACATAAAGGATTTGGACTAAAATTGGTGGGAAGAAACCTAAGAAGAAGGGAAAGAGAGAAAAGATTTGGTTAGAGGGCCTGAGTAGGAGTTGTAGTAGCATAAATTCTAAGTCAGAGGGAAGAAAAAAGGGAGGAAGGAAAGGGAAAGGAAGGGAAGGGAAGGGAAGGGAAGGGAAAATTCCACAGATACCAGATCATGAGATGATCTATAGACCATTGTCAAAAAATGTCCAGTCTCTAATGTGAGGGCAGGGGGCACCACTGAAGTATATTTAGCCATGAGTGATGGAATCCCATTTGCATTTTAGACAGATCTCTCTGATAGTTGTGTGGAGGGTGAATTTGAGGAGGACAGGGCTGGAAACAGGTGGGCCAGTCAGGAATCTGGTAGCTACTGATTTACCCTGAGAGGAAAGAAAAGAGGAAATAGTAAGGAGGAGCTGGAGTGAGGCTGAAGCCTCCAGAGCAGCATCAGTGGGCCTGGTGCAGGCGGGCAGCCTAGCCTATAGCTCTGCTCACTGGCTAGAGCAGCATCTCAGTGGCCCTTCTCCACCCTCCTCCCCAACACCCCCTTTCATTGGTGCATGAGGGTCTCCAAAGTATGAAAAACCTCAGCTCCAGGCTCACAGTACCTAGATCCTACTTGTAGTAATCAAGTTCTGTGATAAATGGAGTCCTTGCGTTACACTTCAGAATGCTTATTAAACTGTTATAATATTGAACAATTAAAATATTCTTCTAGAATATTTTAGTTTGCACTGTCTTCAGGAACATTGCCAATGAGACAAAATATTCAGTGCCTCCTTATTCACCAAACATATATTTAACAATACGCTTCATGCTCTGTTCAATATCAAAGCAATGGTACTAGTTGGAAGTCAGGATTAAACAAAATATGCATTTTTCGTGGACACAAATAATAATAAAAAACAACCCACTTTTTTATGAGGCCACAATTGGTGAAGCTAAGCTCTGATAATAGGGAAAGGGGATTTTTATGAGGACCTATTCTGCCTTTATTAGTATGGAAGGTGGATGGTGACAGGATCATAAGCCAATTCATAGAGATTATAAATTTGCCAATGACTTGAAAGACTAGCAGTAAAAATGAAAATGTGGTATCTTGTTCTGATTGTGGGTTTTGCGTGCTCTTTAGCGTCACTGAGCAGACAAAGCCTATGCCCACCCCTCCAACCTGCAAACCCCAAAGAGGGAAGTGAAAGTTCTCTTTTCCCCATTATCGGAGCTTAGCCTCACCAAAGTTGTAAGTGAAGAAACAGATTCTAGACCCTCCCTGTAGGCACCAGCCCCAAGTGGCTACTGTTCATTTGTAATGAGGCTAGATTGAATTGAGGTGTGTTGTAAATACAAGCTAGATTTTGAAGACTTGGTATTAAAAAAATACAAACTATTGTATTAATATTATTATATTATTTACATATTGAAATAACAGTTTAGATATATTGCATTGAGTTAAAATACATTAAAGTTAATATCACATTTCTTTTTCACTTAAAAAAAATGTAGTTCCTAAAACATTTGAAACTGCATTTGCAGTTTGTATTATATTTATGTCAGCAATCTAGACCCCAGAATTCATGCAAAAGGCAATTGTCAAGGATCAGCTGGCAGAGGAAGCCCATCAATGTGAACCTCTAAGAAGTCATTAGCTGTTGGCCCCCCAGGGGACAGAGCTGTCACAAAGCCTATATACAGTGGTGGATGACCCTCAAGGTCCCTCGCCACCAGACCACCTCGCCACCCTCAAACACATACTATCATGCAGTACATAGAGGTCCATCAAGTTGAAGGAAAGAAAATTCAACAATTTTTTTAGTGAACTAATTTTTCTCTTGCTCATTAGTAGCTGTGAATTAAATTAATTTGAGCTTGATTGTCCCCTAATTGGAGAGGAATATACATCCAGCAGAATGTGCTGTTATGGATGACACCTTGATCCTACACAATCTCCCACATCTGCCTTCACAACACTCTGCACAAGCAGAGAAACCCAGTCTTCGATAATTATAATAAAATTATGATTATTGACCAAGAACATATAATAGATGGTATAATGTGCTAGGTCACAACATATTTTATCAGCAAAGCCATTGATCAAATCTTCACTGAGCCAATATGTTAAAACCTCATTATCATGACTAGGAAATTACTGATTGTTATTAAAGTGAAGAACATAAACCTCTTATTATGTCGATATGTTTATGGTGCAATGATAATTTACCAATCTACCCAAACACAGCAACAAGAAAAAAGCCCCTATATATGTGTAAATGTTTTTCACATACCCCATATGTTTCTAACTTTCTCTATGTAAAGTTTCACCCATAATTGATGTTCAGCAGATGCTTGTTGGAAGAAAGGTAGAGACAAAAAGGTAGAGGCTGAAATAGATGCTTGCGTGAAGCATGGCGAGGGAGCGTGGCAAGAGGTGGTACAGGACATCACCCGGTGAAGGGGCTGAGGTGCTGGCCCAGGTCTCCTCCTCTTTTCATAAAGCAACCAGTCCCTACCCCCACGATAACCATTAATCCGTTAACCCCTTAATCCACAAATGGATCAATCCATTTATGAAGACAGAGCCCTCAGGACCTAAGCATATCTGAATTTTACCAATTCTTTTCAATACTTAGAAACATTTACTTGTAAAAGGTAAAAACTGCCCACAAATTTGAAGATCAATAACATAATTCATCCCAACTGAGAAGTAAAAAGATGTATCCATAGCTAAGCATTTCCTTCAAGCTGAGTCATTTTCTCTTTCCTCTCATAACTAGAGGGCAATGAATCAGATGATATAGATTTAGCCAAAATGAGAAGGATCAGATTCTGTTATGAAATCAATTTTGCCATGATGGAGGGAGAGCTCCAGTCACATGCTATGCAGGGCACTAGATAAAAGAAATTCAACCAGACTGCTCCCCTGACTTGAGGGACTTAAGGGACTTGAGGGACTTTAAAAGGCAACTTTCAGAAGATACATTTCTCTGCACAAAAATTTTAAACATACAGTGAAAAATTTTCCTCACCTGTCTCTTCCTTTTTTCTCCCCTCACCAACCTCCCCACACCCTTAAAGGTAACTGCTTTTATTAAGGTCTTCTGTATGCTTTCAGGGTTTATTTTGTTTATATGACCCATTGAATATATACAATATCATTATTTTTCCTTTTTTTCCACACACAAAAAGTAGCTTAGTATGTACACACACACACACAGTGATTTGGCTTTTTATATTAGTATTTTAGAAATTTCTTTCTATCAATACATAGAGTGCCCACTTTTTAAAAAACCACTATTATTGTACCTCATTATATAGTTATTTAACCAGAACTCTACAAATCAACATTTGTGTTATTAGTCATCTTTTGCTATTACAAAAATTTAGGGGCTTCTAAACTGGCACTGGCATCACCCATACAAAATAATCTTTCCACAAGAGTCACAATCCTATGCATAAAATTGACTTTAAACTGACAAAAGTAAAGAAGCACAAAGATGGATACATTATACTTGTCAAGGGAACAATACAACAAGAAGAGAGTTTAATCCTAAATATTTAAGTACCCATCATTAATACTCCCAGATTTATAAAATGAACCCTAATTGGTTCATGGAAGAAATTAATGAAGAAATAACGGACTTAAATGTGACTCTATAACAAATGGGCTAATAGACATATGCAGAGCATTTCACCTGAAATACTACTGAAAATACATTCTTCTCATCAGCTTATGGATCATTCTCCAAGATGAATCATATTCTAGGACAGGAATCAAATCTGAACAAATCTAAAAAAATAGAAATTACACCTTGTATCTTTACGGACCACAGTGGAATAAAAGTAGAACTCAATTCTCACTCCCAGAAAAAGTCATGGAAACTATAAACCTTTTTCTAAACAATAGCTGAATCAATGAGCAGTTAAAGAAGAAAATCATTAGATTCCTTGAACAAAATGACAATGAAGCCACAAGCTATCAAAACCAGTGGGATACTACAAAAGCAATCCTAAGAGGGAAATGTATTGCATTAAATGCCCACATCTAGAAATTAGAAAAAGCACAAATCAACAATCTAATAAATCATCATGAGAAACTGGAAAGGAAGAGCAATCCAATACCAAATTCAGTAGAAGAAAAGAAATAACCAAAATTAGATCAGAACTAAATGAAATTGAAAACAAAAGAACTAATCAAAAGATTAGCAAAACAAAAAGTTGGTTCTTTGAAAAGATAAAATCAATAAACCTTTGGTCAGATAACTAAAAACAAAAATATAAGATTTTTAATAAGCTCAATCAGAAATGAAAAGGGGGAAATAACAACAGATATGACTGAAATAGAAAATATTATATCATCACCAAATTCTACAAAAAAGTTTATGCCCAGAAATTTGAAATTGTGGAGGAAATGGACAAATCCTATAATCACACTACTTCCCTGCACTAAACCAGTAAGAAATGGGGCTCTCAAACAGATCAATATCAAGCACTGAAATTGTAACAACAATAAAAAAGCTTTCAACAACAACAAACAACAACAACAACAAGTCCTGGATCAGATAGTTTCATGCCAGAATTCTACCAAACCTTCAAAAAAGAGCTTGTATCTATATTGCAGAACCTATTCTAAGACATTGAAAAGCAAAGAACCCTCCCCAGCTCCTCCTATGAAGTAAATATCACCCTGATACCAAAACCAGGGAAGTGAAAACAAAAAAGAAAACTACAGACCAATGTCCATGCATTGTACCTGTGGGTGAGAAAGCCCAAAGTACTTTGGCCATACAGTAATTTCTGCTCATAACTTCATTCAATCTGCACAACACAAATCTCATAACACAGAGGAGATCAGAGAGCCTCAGAGAGGCAAGGGAACTTGCCTGAGGTCTCATAGATGATAAAGGGTGGGGCAGGGATTCCCACCTGATTCTGAAGCAGGAACCCCCAATTTCTAGTCTGCCTGAGGCAGTTCCACAGAGACAAGTCATAACCACCACCAACATCCAGAACACAGCCCTGTGGGAAGAACTAGGAGTATTAAGAGGGCATTAGAGAGTGCTGGGGGAGGGCTGGGCCCCAACTTACCTTTCTGGGTGCCTTTGTCTCTCTGTGGTATGTCTTCCAGAATCCCTTAAATCTCTCCCACTACTGGCCTGGACAGTGTGGCCAGCTGACCTCTATTAATCTGGACCTCTTCTACCAGAAGATGGTTCAGTGCTTCCCCTGATAATCTACATGCTTTAGATTTACTATGGCTCAGTGGCTTCTGCCAAGTTTACATGTATAGAACCACAGAAGCAAGAATGAAGAAATACATAATTACTCTGAGTTTCTCCAGACAGCCAGACCATTTATAGCTTAATTCCCTTGGTAGAGAAAAAAGGGAACCCTCATGCTAACACAGGACCAGCTACTTTCACCCAGCAAGAATTTGTTTTGTTTGTTTTGAAGTTGGGAACTGGGGGTTGAGGATGAGGAAAAATGACAAACCCACATACTGTGAGAAATCGAGCATGAGTCCATATACTCTGTGATAAGCACACAGCACAGTGGTTCAGTGTATGGGTCTGCAGCCAAGCAGCCTGGGTTGCGGTCATCACTCTGCTTCCACTGTGGTACCTCAGTTTCCTCATCTGTAAAATAGGGATGAGGTTAACAATGGTGCCTACCTCACAGAGTGGTTGGAAAGATTAAATTGCTAACACTTTCCATCTTTTGTGTTTCCCTGGATGGAGCTGTAACATATTCTTCTTAGTAAAGTATCTCAAGAATGGAAAAAAGGTATCTAACGTACTCAATACTGTTATAAAAACAATATATAAACATGTACATATTCATACAAATGATAAAAAACAATGATAGCCCAGAAAGAAAGAGGGGAAAGGAGGGAGAGAGGAGGGGAGGGCGGAGGGCAAGTGGAGGGAGAGTATTTGGTGGGATCTCACCTAATGTACACAAGGCAAGGGTACATTTCAAAACAACTAAGAGTGTATTAGTAATTTCTTACCACAAAAAATCAGTAAGTGAGGTGATGGTTATGTTAATCAGTTTGATTTGAGCATTCCACATTGTATATCAAATCATCACATTGTGCCCCATAAATGTATATAGTTGTGATGCAATAAAAATTAAGGAAAAACATAAAAAAAATCGCTAACACTAAGAAATGTCTAATTAATAATACCTGGCATACAGTACATACTAAATAAGTGTTTGCTGTTATTTGCCAGGACTGCAAATTGTCCCCCACAGTAACACGGCTGCTTCACAAGTAATCACTCCCCCAATATAGCACTCCTCTGATTACTCAATCACAGCTTGTCTAAAGAGTCCAGCACTTTCCCTAAATACTACAATGTTTGAATTGTGACCCCCTACTCACCGTAATATCTTACCAATGGCCATCAAAATTTAAAACGATATTTATTGAAATATTTTTTTAAATGCTGTCACTTTCATTTAGAATATTATACAGAACAGATATGAGGTGTAAATTATTTCATTCAGATCAGCATAGTATTACAGAATGCATTATAAACTTTATTTTTACTTATATTTAATAATATTCATGATATGTAGTCAAATTTTTACTTATTTCCATTTACCAAGTGATGCACACAGTTTCATTTACTTTAGATTAATTATGTTAGAAAAAAATCATGATTTGTTGACAATAAATTCTGAAATGTTATGATATATCAGGTATGGTTTAGGGACTGAATACACATTAAAATGCAGATTGAAGCTGAACTATGCGCTGGTGCATCAGAAACAGATGAGCCTGGCTTTCATGCTGTGATGCTGGGAATTCTTGCAACATACACTTTAAAAGTAAACTCATTAATTTCTATAATTTTGTGTTTTCCTTTTAGAAGAGAAAAAAAGGTTTATGTTTTAGGCTTTATTTATTTTCTTACTTTTTAGCATATCTTTGTAAATAACACATTTTATTCTAAATAATTGAAAAGCCAAATTGGATATAATCATCACTCTATTTTCTCTTTTTAACATCGGCTTTGGGAGTTGAGGAGCTTTCTTGATGTGCTATATTCACATGGTGAGCAAATGAATGCAAAGGTACAATCAGGTAAAGAACATCCTGGGGCACATTTGTCATCATATATATGCTCCTCATTCATTTCAGACATTCCACCATCAATGTTCCATATCATCTTTATCAGGTCTATTGTGGTAATAAACAAAACAAAATCATGAATAAAAATAATTGAATGCTATGCAGCAACCAAAATTGTTGGGCAAAGCTCAGAGGACAGAGACCTTGTATGGCTGGTGGGAGGCAGGCTGTCTGGAAGCTGTTTGCCGTGGGTGCGAGGAGGGCCCAAAGGAGGGGAGGCAGGAGGCCTGGACAGACCCCGTTCTCCTTCCTTTCTCACTTTTGTTCTTGAGGATAATTGTAGAACGTGCTACGAATGCACAATCCTAAGACAGGGAGGGGCTGGCTGAAAAAGCCAGAGCTCTGTTTCAGCCCCACCCTTTCCTCCCCACCCCCAAGAAATAGGATGTCCGTCCATACTTTAGCGCAGTGAATCCCATGGCCCCACAGTATAAAATTGAGGGCAGCTGCTTTCTGGGGGCCCTCAGCTATGGTGCAAGTGCAGCAGGCGTGGATGAGCCTCCACTTGCCTCCGCAGCTTTCCCAACCTTGAGGACTGGCTGGCAGTGAATCCTGGGTTTCTGCTTTTTCTTGCTCTGCATTTGTATGTTATAAACCTGCTTCATGTCACTCATGTGTGGATGTTCTGTCTCACCAGATTCAGGCAAGTTGGTAACCAGTACACAGTGACACTGCTTCAAAAAAGCCGTCCCAGTGGCTAACTCACAAGGAGGTCAAATTCAGGACTATTAGGCATATAAACATTATGACCAACCGGCTCAGTTATGAGCTCATCCATTTGTTCCATACCAAAGGCCCCCCTGGGCCTCTTAGTCATGTTAGCAATGTATGGATTTTTAAAACTTACAGTCCCTCATTATGAAATGCCTCCCTCCTTCCCTGGGGTGTGCTCTCTCCACACCCTGTCTCCCAGGAGCCACACAAGGCCTCTGTCCTCTGAGCTTTGCTCAAGAAGTTTCCATCTGGATGCTTCAGGGCCATGAGCAGATGCCTACTGACAGGTGAGTCGAGGCAGAGTTGTGAGGAAAGAGAGAGAGGAGAACTCACAGTGTCTGGGGCCCTGAAGCACCAGCTGCTCGATGCTGTGTGGCTTTTTCCTCTTAAGACCTCCCAAATGAAGAGATTCTCTCCTAGATACTCCAGAAAATAATGTTTCCCAGCTGCCACTTTACTTGTATCCCGATAACACTGACTTTGAAATTCTGGCCTGCAGAACAGTAAGACAATAAATATGTGTTACTTTAAAGAAAAAAAAAGACTTCCCAATAGCCAGTTCTTTGAGATGGGGGTCATTATACCTACTCATGGACGAATAATCTAAAAGTCAAAGATATTTGTACCAGAATGTTTACTGCAGCCCAATTCATAATTGCTGAGTCATGGAAGAAGCCCAAGTGCCCATCGACCCACAAATGGATTAATAAATTGTGGTATATGTACACCATGGAATATTACGCAGACTTAAAGAAAGATGGAGACTTTACCTCTTTCATGTTTACATGGATGGAGCTGGAACATATTCTTCTTAGCAAAGTATCTCAAGAATGGAAGAAAAAGTATCCAATGTACTCAGCCCTACTATAAAACTAATTTATAGCTTTCATATGAAAGCTATAACCCAATTATAACCTAAGAATATGGAGAAAGGGGAAAGGGAGGGGAGGGGAGGGAGGAGGATGTGTGGAGGGATGGTAATTGGTGCATCTTACAAGGGTACATGTGAAACTTACTAAATGTAGAATATATATGTCTTAACACAGTAAGTAAGAAAATGCCAGGAAGGCTATGTTAACCAGTGTGATGAAAATATGTCAAATGGTCTATAAAACCAGTGTATGGTGCCCCATGATTGCATTAATGTACACAGCTATGATTTAATAATAAAAAAATAAAAAATAAAAAAAATAGTCAGGCGTTGTGGCAGGCACCTGTACTCCCAGCTACTTGGGAGGCTGACGTAAGAGGATCACTTGAGCCCAAGAGTTTGAGGTTGCTGTGAGCTGTGACACCGTGGCACTCTACCAAGGGCGACCAAGTGAGACTCTGTCAATAAATAAATAAATAAATTGGGGGGGGGGAGAGGGTGGGAGGGTGGGTGGTAAGCTCTCATCTACCCTGCACAATGTAGGGATATATGGCATACCTCCTGGGTGAAGGGCTTAACTGTAACTTGGACTCTGCTTAACAAAGGCAAACAATGCAACCTAGTCATTTGTAACCTCATATTAATCTGAAATGTAAAAGATAAATAAAAGAAAATTAAATTTTTCCATAAAAAAGAATGTACACAGCTACGATTTAATAAAAAAAGAAAAGAAAAGAAAAGAAAAATCTGAAAGTCAGAGCATTAAGGGATTTACTCAAGGTCACCACCATCCAAGATTTATTTTTGAAAATTTTGAAGAATAAAAACATATCTATTTGGTGCCTGAGTTCAGGCATTGAGCAATCAGATAGCAAGGGACACGTGGGCACAGCCTTGTCACTCTGAATTTCCAGGGAGTCCTCCCGTGTCTCAGGAGCTTATGAATTTAATGAGCACTCCAAGCACCCAAAGCAGCTCTGGGACTCCTGACCCAGGTTGTAGGCACTGGTGGCTAAGTGGAACATAAGGTCAGAGCAGGCATTTCTCTGTCCTAGGCCATCTCTGACCCATCTTTCTTCACCAATATTTCCATCTGTAAAGCAGTCAACCAGTGGCCTCTCCTAGGCTCCCAGCACTGATGGCAGGTGTCAGTCACCTATTCATCATCCAAGATGGCAGGTGACTGCCAACTGCTCTAAACAGCAGCTTAGTATAGATGCAGATGTGATTTTTAGTGGACTTAACAAGATGCTGGACTCCACCTCTGGGAGAAGCTCCTCTGGCTTGTGAGTGCCATTTAAATTCATGGAAGTGTTTGCTGTCCAAATGCGTGGACAGCAAACCTGTCCTGTCTTTGCAGCCCCAATCTGCGCCCTCTCATTAGGAAGCTTGGATACAGCCTCTGTTTCTCAGACAGTGGCCCCTCTAGTTGCCCACCCAGCCAGGGTTCAGGCAAGGCCTGAGAGGCAGAAGTCTGTGTTTAGCCAGGGACCTCACTAGTCCAGACGCTCATGTTGGCCCTTAGGAGAGAAAGGGCTGAGAGCCTTCTGAAGCCTTCTGGAGTTAGACTGTGATGTGTAATAAACAATTTGGCTGACCGTTGTCTCTGGCTCCTGGGAAGGATTTTGGTATATGCGCCGCTGAAGGGATTTAGCCAGGTGCAGTGGCACACACCTATAATCAGCACTCCAGGAGGCCAAGGCAGGTGGATTGCTTGAGCTCAGGAGTTCGAGACCAGCCTGAGCAAGAGCAAGACCTGTCTTTACTAAAAATAGAAAAACTAGCTAGGTGTGGTGGTACCTGTAGTCCCAGCTACTCAGGAGGCTGAGGCAAGAGGATAACTTAAGCACAAGAGTTTTAAGTTGCTGTGACCTGTGATGATGCCACAGCACTGTACCTAGGATGACAGAGGGAGATTCTGCTCCAAACAAACAAACTAATCCTTGGATTTCCTAAGCAGTAGAAGTGTCTTTATTATTCAAAGTGGGCCCTCAGACTACACCTGAGTTTATGCTAATGAGAGGACTCCTGGTAAATTCCCAGATAATTTCTGGATGCTGCTGGCTATGTGAGAAAACCAGCTATGTGAGTAGAGGTCTGGTGCTTTAAACACTGTGTCATCAGAGAAGCAGTTGGGGACCAGAGATTGAATTCAATCACGTTGCCAATGATCCAAGCAGCCATGCCTAAATAATGAAATCCCAGTAAAAACTCTTAGCACTGAAATTCGCTAGTGAGTCCTGGTTAATTGTCCTGGGAGAGTGACATGTTCCAAGAACAATCACATTTGAAACCCTCCCTTACTCTGTGTTTCTTTTCTCTAGTCAGTTTTTGATTTGTGTCACTTATAATAAAGCTTTAATCATAAGTATAGTGCTTTCCTAAGTTCTGCAAGTTGTTCTGGTGAGTTATCCAACTTGAAGGGATAATGACAACACCTAAATTTGTGGCCAGTTGGTCAGAGGTCCCAGTAACCTAGGATTCCTCACTTCTCCCAGCTTGTATGAAGTGAGGTCAGCTTCATGGGGGAACTATGCTTTAACTTGTGAAATGTGACCGAATTCCAGGTAGTTAGAGTCAGAATTGCACTGCAGATTGCTGGGATCTAAATCCTGACCCTAGGACATTGTAGTTGTGCCATCTAATGGGAGTAATTATTATCTTTTCCAATCTTCAGTACCTACACTTAAACCAATTAAAGAAGAAAAAAAATGGGAAATGTTCAGAGCAGTGCTGACATCAGTAAGCACTCACCAAAGTCACTCATCACTACTGAGAAACTATTTATCCAGAGGAAAAAGAAATCAATATATCAAAAAGATACTCACACCCCGATGTTTACTGTAGCTCTATTCCCAGTAGGTAAGATATATGACATGTTCTGATATACATGGGAGCTAACAAAGTAGAAGTCATGTGCATAGATAGTAGAATGATAGATGCTACAGGTTGGGGAGGGTGTGGGGTGCAGAGAGATGAAGAGAGGTTGGGTAATGGGCAGAAATATGCACTTAGATAGAAGAAATAAGTTCCAGTGTTTGACAGTAGAATAGGGTGATGATAGTTAACAACAGTGTTTTGTGTATTTCAAAATAGCTTCAAGAGAAGACTTGAAATGTTCCAAACACCTGGAATGATAATTACTCAAGGTTATGAATACCCCAGATTATCATACAAAATATGACATGGACCCCATATACATATACAAATTTTACATTATAAATTATCATGTTTACATGGATGGAGCTGGAACATATTCCCCTTAGCAAAGTATCCCAGGAATGGAAGAAAAAGTATCCAATGTACTCCATACAAAAAAACAAAAAAAGCCCTACTATGAAGCTAAACTATAGCTTTCACATGAAGGCTATAACCCAACTATACCACAAGACTATGGGACCAAGGAAGGGGAAGGGAGGGGGGAGGTTTGGGCGGATGGAGGGTAATGGGTCGGGCCACATCTATGGTGCATATTTTTATCTATAATTAAAAAAAAAAAAAAAAGAGCTGAAACAGTGCTTTCAAAAAAAAATAAAAACAAACAAACAAAAAAAGTAAAGGCTGATAGGGATTAACTTCCAAACATACTGATATTTCAAGCAGCATGTAGAGCAGTGTATTTACAGTAACTTTCCATTGTGCTTTTTTTTTTTTTTTTTCTTGAGGCCGAGTCTCACTTTATTGCCTAGGCTAGAGTGCCATGGAGTCACATATCTTATACAAACTCCTGGGCTCAAATGATTCTCCTATCTCAGCCTCCCAAGTAGCTGGGACTATGGGCACTCACTATAATGCCTGGTTAACTTTTCTATTTGTGGTAGAGATGGGGTTTCATTCTTGCTCAGGCTATTCTTGAACTCCTAAGCTCAAGCAATCTTCCTGCCTCAGAGTGCTAGGATTATAGGCATCAGCCACTGCACTCAGCCAGTTGTGATTTTTTAAAAAGAGGGATATATACACATATATTATATGTCAATGCTTGAATATACACAATGTATTTTGGGAAGGATACACCATAAATTCAAAATAAATTTTTTGTTAGGGAAAGGATACCAGTGCAAGGTGGGAGAGAGCATTAGATTTCACTATCTACACATTTTATTTATTTATTTTTACAATGTGCATGGATTTTTTTTAATTAAAAAGGTTAATAAAAATGAAACAAGCACATGAAACAGACCAAAAAATGGTCGAATGAATGAATGTAACACCAGGATTTTGAATGTGGCTCTGCTAAGCTTGGGAAGAATCAGGGCATAGAAACACTCTCTTGTAGAGGTCCAAGGAATGGCCTCACATTATCACAAAAAAGACCACACTGTTGGGTCACCCAGCTGCTGCCGGTGACGACGCTGCCAGCAGAGGGCACCCAGCCAGCACCAGGGCCAGGCAGGCAGGCTCTGCTGCTGCTAGTGGGAAGTTTGATTGGTACAAGGAAGAGACAACTAGTGTCTGGGGGAAGGTGTGATGGGGCTGGAGCAAAGAATGAGTTGTTACAAAATGAGTGTCTGTGTGGGGCTGTGGCCAGCTCGGGCTTCACCGGAGCCCAGGGTTTTATTTTTGCCTAGGGACAATTTAGTGTAGTGACAATTGCTCCACAAAGGAGTCGGTATCATTCCTGGCAGGTGGCTGAACCCTCTGGACAGCAGTGTGCCCATCTGCACAAAAGAGGCCCTGATTGTGTCTGCCTCAGTGTGTGGTGGCGAAGGGGCCCCAAGGGACTACGCATGACAGTGGCCCGGCCAGTGGTATGTGACATGTGGACCCCTGACTGCCTGGGTGGCTCTGGGGAAGTCTTCTGCCTTCTGTGAGAATGAATTTTCTCCTTTAAAAAAACAAAGGATTTGAATAGCCCAGTGGGTTAACTTTCCTGAGTGGAAACAGTTTTTTTTTGTTTGTTTGTTTTTTTGCAGTTTTTGGCCAGGGCTGGGTTTGAACCTGCCACCTCCAGCATAGGAGCATGTGCCTTACTCCTTTGAGCCACAGGCACCGCCCCTGAGTGGAAACAGTTTTTTTTTTTTTATTTTTTTTTATTAAATCATAGCTGCGTACATTGATATGATCATGGGGCATCATATACTAGCTTCATAGACCATTTGACACATTTTCATCACAATGGTTAACTTAGCCTTCCTGGCATTTTCTTAGTTACTGTGCTAAGACATTTACATTCCACATTTACTAAGTTTTGCATATAGCCTTGTAAGATGCACCGCAGGTGTAATCCTTTGAGAAGCTGGTGAATACTTGGGCCTGGCCAGTCCAGGAAAATGCCTAGAGCCCCTCCCAGCCCCCCAGGTATTTGCAAATGATTTCCAGGCCATCCGGCTCCTGGAAAGCCTGTTTGCGGATCCAGGTTGAGCATTCCTGGACTGGTCAGTCATACTCATCTCCTCTCACACGAATATGTTGGGTCTCTGAGACTCCTATGATTCTTGACACGCACCTTCTCAGAAAAAGAAAAATTTGAGAAAAAAAAACAAAAAATGGGTTACTTTCTCCACTCTGTGTCTTCCCTAGGAACAGAAATGACTAACTCATTTCTTAAAGAAAACAGCTAAACCTTTTCTTTTATCCTTCTCCTCCCTAGTCTGGGAGGGGTACTGTTTTTGTTTTGCTGTTTACCTTATTTACTTTTTATTTTTCCCATGTGTAGTTGATGCCCTAGTGCTATGATTCCATATCCTATGGATGGAATAGGATCATAGCCTAGTACTACCATCCACAGTACTATGATTCCATGTAGACGAGAGCCAGACTGAGAGAAAGAGGGAAAGAAAAAAAATGCGAACAAAGAACTCACAGAAAGTGAATTCTGGCTGGCACTGTTAGGTTATGTATGCCTGTGTGCTTATCTGGGGGTGGTCACTTATCATTTAATAGCGGCTACATCAGAGGGTCAGAGAGGTGGCCTGGGTAGGCTCACACATCTTTGAGGAAGGAATATGTGTTCAAACGGTATGTGCTGTTACAACTCTATGGGCTGGGCTCTGGGCATAAAGTAGTGAATAAAATACTACATAGCTTAGGTTTCTCTCCCCACAGGGCTTTTACAGTCCAGTTGTGGAGACAAGCCACGATTTCCATCAGTTCTCCGTCTCTTTGTTGTGTTGGTGATAAGCTCCGTAGAGGATGTGAACAGGGCTAGGGCTGGGGGTCAGCCAGTGAGTGAAGGAGGACGGGCCACCCAGGGAGGTCTCTCCAAGGAGGTGGCACGTATGCACAGAAGGTATTACATGTCTGAAGAGAAGACTCCAGGCAGACAGACAGAAAGCCCCTGGAGGAGAGAAAGGATTTCTTTTGTTTGAAGGACTAAAGTTTGGCCAACAATGCTGGGGTACAGTGGACGGGATGAGTGTGCAGCAGGTGGACAGGAACCGGGGGGCAGACGCCGGATCCCACGGGTGGCGTGGGCCCTGCTAAAGACTTCAGACTTTACCATAAGCAGTGTGGGGGCACGGAGACAAATGAAGCAAGTGACAATCCAAATTCTGAAAAGAGTACCGGCTGTGTGTACAGAACCAATGGCTGACGCAAAGGAGAAAATCCCTCTGTCATTGCAGTGGTTGTCAAGGGGCCCCGTGACACACCGCTCAAGTGTGTTCGGAAATTTTGAGGACATTTTCATTGACAAAACACTTGCTGGTCTCCGTTGGCATTGAATGGGTGGAGCCAGGGGTGTGAAGCCTCCTGCAAGGAGTAAGATCATCCTCCTCAGTGAGGAGTGTCCCGCAGCCCCTCTGAGGCGGAACAAACCCTGTTTATAAAGCACTGAGTCTAGATCCTAACTCCTTCTTACATTTAAAAGCAAAATGTTTTTGGTATGTTTCCAGGGAAGTCAAAGGAACTTCACCCTTTCAGTAAATCAGTTAACTGACCATTGGGCTTAGGAGTCCCCAACCCAGCACACCTCCATACTCCACCATAGAAGTTTCAGTTGTCACCTTCACGGCGACTCTCCACATGTGAGCAAGCAAAGCACTGTTTCTTTAGGTCTTTGAGTATTTACACTTTGAATGTTTTTATTATTAATTAATTTCCTTTTGTTTCTCTTTTATGTCATTGTGTTGGCTTTGACATTGTAAGTTGGCTGGGCAGTTAAATCATCTAAGGATTTTACTCTAACATGATAAAGGTAACAAATCTTTGCCACAGAGAATGTTTAGGTCTGATGGTGCTGAGAACCCCTGCTCTACCTTCTACAGTGCAAAATCTTATTATCTTAGGATTATGGAAGAAAAGCTGAGGCTCAGAGAGGTTGAGGGACTTGCTCAAGGTCACACGGCTAATATAGAGTAGAGCCCAAAGCCGGCCTCTTGGTGGCCCATGCACTGGGGGCCCAGCTGGGGACAGCCACCCTCTGGAGTTCTGTTCGAGCTCCCTTGTGACAGGCAGTGCTTACCCGCCCAAGCTCCTTGTCCTCCAAGGCCAGGACACCTGTGCTCTCTGTGAACAGCTTCACCTTCACGGCTGGCAGGGCATGGGTCGTGGAGAAGTCACCCTGGGTGCCCCAGCTGCAGACAGAATCAGAGAGGTCAGTGTAGAAGCATCTGTCCTGACAAATGCTAAGTTATTCTCTTCTTCCCAGGTCAGGTGAATTCAGGGTTAAGCTGAGACAGCATTGGCTGTCACATCTTCCTCCCTCTCCTCCAGAGCTGCCAGAGTAAGGAAAAGTGTTAATTAACTTGTTAGGCAAATGCAAGACAGATGCTCAGAAAGTTGCCACAGGGTCTTCACAGAGCACTATAAGGAATCACTTGGAATTAGTATGAAATCAAGTTGGTGAGAACTTTCTCCCGTGTATTTGCTGTACCTACCAACTAATCCAGGGCAACCACTATTATTTCATTGTATCTTGAATAGCCTTAGTTCTTGGAAATTATAGTTCTAGAGTTTGGGATGGGGCTTCATTTGGTTCAAGCCAACACCTAAGTTTAAAAGGAGAAGTCAGCAGTAGCAGTGGGGAGGTGGGCAGCCCTCTTCCCTCTGGCATTCAACAATGAGCTGAGTAAGGGACAAGTGGAGCTCCACCCTGTCAGTTCAGAGAGATTAGAAGGCAGAGGAGGAGAATGTGGGAAGGACCATGTCCTGCTCATGGCTTGTGAGTGTCTAGTCCAAGTTCTCTGCAGAGGGGAGCCTTGTGTACCTAGGATCTAGGGAGAGTGCCAAGTGTGGCTCCCGGGAGCCTCTGATGTGCCCCACAGATGTGCCTGCTTCATTCACTCATCATTATTCTTACAGGGAATTCTCCTCCATCCATTTTATACCTGTACTTAGAGCGATCTTCTGGAAGTGTTAACTGGATTGCATTTGGCCCCACCCCAAACATGCCCCCTGTTCCATTGTACTTGGGAGGTGAGCTGGAGCCCTCAGACTCCTCTCCTCCAGTCTCCTGGGCCCCTTGACTCTCCACCTCAGGCCTGCTGCCTGCACGGTCCCTCTGCTGGCGATGTTTCTCCTACTGAACCCTTCACTGGGCTACCTCTTCAGGGCTCAGCATAAATGCCACTTTCCCAGAGGACAAGGCCCTTGATCTCTCAGTCTAAATTGGGTTCTAATATTAAACTCTAATATTGGTGTAGTGTTTAATTTTGCATCCTGGCAATCATTTGATTTGTAAATATTGAGTGTTGTGATTGTTTAATAGCAGAATCCCTTAATATTCTGTAAGTTCCCTGAGCATAGGGACTGTGTTTGTTTTTTCTGTGTTGTAATACTTAGAACTTAGCACACTGCTTGACACACAGAAGATATATAACAAACATCTGTTGAATAAACAAATGGTGCCAAATATATGCTCTTTTACAGAACTAGGAAACAACATAGATACAATTTTGTATAAAGAATTTTTCTTTCCTTCTTTTCTTTTTAGACAGAGTCTCACTTTGTCATCCTTGGTAGAGTGCCATGGCGTGAAAGCTCACAGCAACCCCAAATTCTTGGGGTCAAGTGATCCTTTTGTCTCAGCCTCCCAAGTAGCTAGGACTATAAGTGGCTACCATAATGCCAGGTTATTTTTAGAGATGGGGTCTCGCTTTTGCTCAGGCTGGTCTTGAACTCCTGAGCTCAAGCAGTCCTCCCACCGTGGCCTCTCAGAGTGCTAGGACTACAGGCCTGAGCCACCAGGCCTGGCTAGAATTTTTCAATTTACTTTATAGAATGACCAATTTTCACATTGTAAAATACTCATCAAAATAGGATTTTTAACGACTCCATAATGTTACATCTTACATAAGCATCATAATTTATCTAACGATTGTTCTGTTATTGAAATTGGGTTGGTCATTCATTTTTTACCTCATTTCTGGTTATTCCCTTGGACAGAGACCTGGATGGGAGATTACTTCTTCATTCATCAACAAATATGTAGAGCGTTTAAAGTGTTATGGGAACTGTGCTCACCAATGAGTACTTTCAAGATTGGAGATATCCATTGTCCAAATGCTTTCCACATGGCAGTGACTGTCCTACCATCTGGGAATGAGGATGCAGACCACAGGGCGTCCTTGTCAGCACTGAGTGTCACAGTTCACCTTTTCTTCTGGCCTATTTTCTCATTGTTGCTTTTGTGGGCATGTCTTTGACAACTCAAAGGCTTTCATGATTCACCCTGTATTTGCCAGCTGCTTGTATTCTTTTGCAAATTACAAAAAGCCTCTAGTCTCACTGTTGCACATCCAATCACATAAAACCCATTAATCAAACTCACAGACACAGAGAATCTGGTGGGAGGTGAGCAGAGGGCACCAGAACGATTGAGACGAGAGGGAACCCAGGTCCATGGGGATCTAATGCATGAAAACCATAAAGAAAACACAGCAGTCACAATAGAGACGTGCGAGGCCATGAGATAGGATGAAGAGTGACGAGTTTCAAACACAGCAGCACCGAAATGTGGAGGTGCAGACAGAAACTGCTAACTGGGCACCACCTGCAGCAAGCACCTGGGATAGGGACACCTTGGTCCTGGGAAAGGCAAGAGGTGTTTTCTTCCTCAGCTATAAAATACGCTCATCTCTCAGAGTAGTTGTAAAGACTAAATAGCTGCAGCTTTGCAATAGGATGACAACCCCGCACATGTTGGTCACCTTCCCTTCCTGAAGTAGGGAGATGTATTCTAGCAATAGTGATCTATTTTATTTATTTATTTATTTATTTCATGTTTCCTTGGCACACAATAATTGTGCATATTTATGAGGTTAAAAAGTGCTATTTTTGTACAGATGTACAATGTGTAAAGAGTAAGTCAGGGTTTTTGCATATCCATCACTTCAAATATTTATCACTTTTTGTGTTGGAAAAATCCAAAATCCTCTCTTCTAGCTATTTGAAAATATACAATAACCAGCTGCCCCCCATAGCACTGGGGAGCCACTAGAATTTCCTCCCATCTAGCTGTACGTTTGGATCCTTTGTGTCACCCACCCAAGTATTTATCAAGCGCCTTCTAAGTTATCTTACCCCGTGAAAAGGAAGGAAGATGGACAGTACCCTTTCCACTACAATAGTAAACAATAAAACAGTTATTATTGCTGCCATTTCACAAGTGATAAAACTGAGCAGAAACTCAAGGTAGTACATGTTCTGCTCCACTGAATTGTGACCTAACTGGATTAGAACCCAAGTCTCTAATCTTCACATTATAGCTCCCTGCTATGAGAGTCATAATTATCAGTCACAAGCATTACCAGTGATCAGCAATACCGGCAAAGAACATGTCCATCAATTTGTTATTGGTGAGTAATTGTGCTATTAATTTCTTCAGCCATTCATCGTACTTGGTCTTGGGGATGAGAAAGATTTCTGCTAGAAACCAAGAGTTCTGAAATAACAAACTTCAATGCTCTACTGTAAAGAGAACTTGAGCTTGGGGCCATGGGGGTACCTGCATTCCCCACAGTCCTGGGGCTGGTTTGTAGGGACTTTCTGGCTTGCTCAGTGGGTATCAACCTCATCCTGGCTGAACCTCTGTTGCTACCCAAAGATGCTCAGCTCTTAAGGCGTGTAACATGACTCCGACTGCGGGGAAGCGATCTGAGACTACATCAGCCGGATGGAATGCAAGTCGTGGGAGGCTGCCCCAACAACCCTTGTCCACTTAGACACTGAGTAGCTTTTCCTCTCCAACGGGCCCGCAGCTGTGCTTTTGACTTCCTATCATGACCTCTGGCTTACTTCAAGTTGTTAGGTCACTACCAAATCCCAAGGTAACCATCAGGTTCCAAAATGATGATAACCTGCCCTAGTAGAGCAGACAAAAGAGAGAAGCTCTCCAGTCTGATCAGGACTGGCTGGGTAATTTTCAAAGTAAAAACACAGGGCTCCTTTTACAAAAAGCAGGGAAAAAAAGCCATTAAAAGTAATAAATATTCCAGACCCCCAAATTCCATCTCCGCACCAAGTCCTCAGTTTATTGTGGGGAGAATCTGTTCTTGAAAGCTTTAATCTTTGCAGTCATCATCGGGGCAATTTTCCTCAGAGTGGGTTTCCTAGAATCACAGGAGACAAACAAGGACAATGGGGATTAGGGACAATGGCATTTCCAAAGAAGACAGGAATCTTTTGCTTTGAGGAACCTGTTGGTCTCCTGTCTTGCAGTCTACAGGTGCTGTTCCAGGAGCCTGCGTGCCACAGGCCCTGCCTCGTTGCTTGGAGCACACTGCAGATTTCTGAAGAAGATGTGAGGCTTCAGGCTCACTGAGGATTTTAAGGTCAATTATACTTTTCTTGCTCATTAGCCTCTTTGTACACTATAAGACATAGTTTAATTAATAAATATTGTTCCCAGATTGTATTTTTTTTTTTTTAAAGTACTAAAATATAAAGTGATTTTCTTTTCCTGAGTATTTCTTCTGCTCAGATGCATGCTCTATTTTCCCTTGGGACTTCACTTACATACACAAGTTCCAAGATAAAATTATTAAGAATTTTGAGATGGCAGCATGGGTCCCTCTTGAGCACAGGTCACATGTCACCAAGCTGGCTCTGATCTAATGCCCCTCAGTCCACTTAGCCTGGGCTGAGTGGGCCGTGCAGTAGATGTGGGCTGCCACTGCTGTGGACATGAACCTTTTGCCCTTTACACTCATTGGATTCTGTGACAACTGCTCCTGGCTCCTTTTTGCTGATGTATCCTACACTTAGGAGAATCAAGGTTTAATTATCAACACCCTTCCTATCTCCCTTTCCCTTTTAGAAAAAAAGTCAAGAAAATGTCCCCTCTTTGTCTTTTTTATTAGCCAGGGAGAGACCTGGCTATGTTTATAATAAAATCGGCTAATATTTATTCAGATTACTATGGGTTAGGCACAAATTACTATCACCTAAGTCAGCGGTTCTCAACCTGTGGGTTGTGACCCCTTTATAACAATGAAAATACATCCTGCATATCAGATATTTACATGATGATTCATAACAGTAGCAAAATGATAGTTATAAAGTAGCAATGAAAATCATTTTATGGTTGGGGGGTCACCACAGCATGAAGAACTGTATTAAAGGGTCTCGGCATTAGGAAAGTTGAGAACCAATGTCCTAAGTGGTACATAGTTGCGTGTGCAAGTATCTTTTTAAAGCCTCTTGGCCATCCTGTGAAATACCTAAAAGTGTCACCTCCTGAGTCACAGATGAAGAAACTGAGACTTGGAGAGGTTAGGTCCTGTGTCCAGGGACACAGGAAGAGAGTGAATGGCAGCGTGACTCTGCAATCCAAACTCTTAACCCTCCACCAAATTGCCTCCTCCACTCTCCCCACCAGCTCACTCCTTTGTCTGTTGATCCAGTTAACTTAAGTTACCTCTAACTCAGAGGGAAAGTCCTGTTTGAAGACTGCTTGAACTTGTGCTGACTCTGGCTTCTAACTTTGGATGTATTTCACATATTCAGAAGGCTTCACAGAGCACTACATCCCAGGCAGACAAATTAGCCAGTGAAAGGAGCATCAAAAGCACTTGGCCTTTTGGTGGGGCCACACATCCATAAACGAGTCTATTCCTCACGGTCGCATTTTTTTCTGCCCGTTGCTTTTCCCTTGCTGTGCAATTGCCTGTGGCTTTTAAGATGAATCCCTCTTCCTGAAAGTTTTCTTGAACTGAAATAACAATTGCACTCGGATTCAAAAAGACCAAGGCTGGTGATATTTATTGCAAGCAGAGGTTTGAAAAGGTTAACTGACTAACGTTTCTCTGAACACAAGGTAGATAAAGTGAAATGGGTTAGGTGTCCCTTTTTTTGTGATCCCATCATTTCCACCAATGTTCTTGCACTGCGGTCAGCTTACAAAAACCTTAAAAATAGCCACTATTTATGGAGTGTTTCTTGCTTGCCTGGCCCTGGGCTTAGTGCTTTTTGTGGATTATCTCATTTAATTTTTCTGATGGCTCTGCAAGGTGTATTATGTTATCATTCCCATTTATTTATTTTTGAGACAGAATCTCATTCTGTTACCCAGGGTAGAATGCAGTGGCATGATCATAACTCTCTGCAACCTCAAACTCCTGGGCTCAAGTGATTGTCCTGCCTCGGCCTCGCAAGGCTACAGGTGCCCACCACTGTGCCCTGTACTGTTTTTAGTGCAGGCAGGGTCTCACTCTTGCTCAGGCTGGTCTCTAACTCTTGAGCCCAAGGGATCCTCCAAGCTTTGCCTCCCAGAGTGCTAGGATTCTAGGCATATTGCACCCGGTCATATCCCCACTTCATAAATAGAGAAACTAGGGTTTGGGGAGGTTAAGTAACTGGGCCAGAATCTCAGGTTATCTTAGACCTAGGCTTTGACCTTAGAATTTCTGATCTCAAAGCAGTAAGCCGGGTGGGCTTTACTTTTTTTTTTTTTTAAAGTCTCTTTGGGGGTGGTGCCTGTGTCTCAAAGGAGTAGGGCGCCAGCCCCATATACTGGAGGTGATGGGTTCATATCTGGCCCTGGCCAAACAAACAAACAAACAAAAAAACTGCAAAAAAAAAAAAAAAAAAAGTCTCTTCTACCTAGCACAGGGTGTAGAGCACAATAAATATTTGTTTAGTAACAAGGAAGGAGTGAAAAATTCCGAATATCTCTGTCACCAGATTCAGGGGCTTGTGGAAAGATGACCCAGACAACAACCAAAAGTGTGTCGCAGCCTCCTTTAATGACAGCTTTATTTTTTTGAGGATTCGGTGTCTTTTAGGAGCAACTCTCTGAAGTGCTCTCAGCAGCTGGCATCATGCAGGGAAAACTCAGCATATGCCAGCTCTCCAGGGAACAAGGCGTCGATCCTTGAAGGTCAAGGAATGGTTCACCAAGGGCTGGTAGCAATGTGGTTGCTAGTGGTGTAATAATGGCAAGTGCCACTGAGTTATAAAATTAGCTGTTATTACTTTTGGTCTTTCCATCCACAATCACATAAGCACACACTGTAGAAATGCAGTCACCCACAGGGGCACCTCCAAATGTGAAGCAGAGACATGTGTGTCTTCCAAACCAAGTCGTTTTTTGCAAGAGCTGAGGAATAAATAGATGGACAGCCCAAATGACTAACCTACAAGCACTACGTGGCTTTGGATAATGCTCCAAATTTTACTACTCCATTTAGAAAACACTTCCTGAAGGTCCGCCACATGCAAGTCACTGTGTTAGGTGCTGCCAGGAGTCCAAATGTGAGTGAGATATAAGTTCTGCCTTCATGAATATTATATTCTATTTGGGGAGAGCCCATGTGCAGACATGGTAACACTTAGAAGGCATGAGAGTGAGTCTTAACTCTCACATCTGTAAAAGGGGGATGAGAATAGTATCAGCCCCTGTCCAGGTATGGTGGTGTACACCTGTAACCCCAGTTACTTGAGAGGATCACTTGAGCCCAAGAGTTCAAATCCAGTCTGGGCAATGTGGTGAGATCCCTTTCTCTTAAAAAAAAAAAAAAAAGTACCAACTAGAGAGGAAAAGGTCCTCAACAGAAGGCTAGGTAGGAGATTAGCTATTGAATATTCAATGTTTAACTTAATATCTGACATATAAAAAGCACCAAATAATGGAAGGCTTCATTTTGGAATTGCAAACTCCGGGTTGGTAAACTATGGCCCATGGGCCATGCTTGGCTGAAACTGCTGACTCCACCTCATGGAAATACTTTTATTTTCAACAGCACAGTAGAAGCATGCTCACCCAGCCTATTCACAGAGTTAAACGGTCAACATGCACTTACAAGGACAGCTTACCCCATGGAGATCCAATTTGCTGCTCCAAATTCTTTATGAAGCTCTTCGCAGCCCTCTTGGGTTTAATAGAAAATTTGGGCTTGTGGATCCCAGCATTTCAGACACGTGGTGCCCAAATGCTGCTCCAAATCCACTGCAGCTGATGCATCTGGTCACACCACATCATTATTAATATCAAACGATCAACACAAGTAGCAGATAATTCATATTTGGGGGGAGAGTGGAGATGACTTTTAAAGTCATAGCACGTTATTTCTCAAAATCTGTTCCACAGTGCTGTTGCTTTGAAAGTAAATACTTTGATGTGGGGGAGAAAACGAGGGAGGGGGTGGGGTAGGGTGGAGGGAAATCTATGGGCAAAGCGACCTCGTACTGAGGGTTCGGGGAGCGTCTGCGCCATTGCAGTCACATCTCTGTTTACTATTTAAAGCTTCTTATTTGTGAAGCCTCCTCAGACCATATGTTATCAACAAACGTTGCTAATCAAATACGCACAGTAATTTTCATTACAATTTTCCCCCCATGAGCAAAAAAAACTCAACGTTTGCCATATAGGGAATATACCTCCCAAAATGACAGTAAACATCCACTGCAAACCTTTGACAACAATGATATTTACAAAGTGCCTGTGTGAGTAAGCCAGGAACACATCCACATTGGGCAAATAAGGATCCTCGGAGAATTAGAATTTGTGCAGGTTGTTGCTGGGGTGGGGGTGATGTCATTAGTTGCCATGGTGATGCTCAGCATAAGGCCATAATTCACGTCTCGGAGACTGGATTTGCATTTATTCAAGGTATATGGCTCATGTGAGCTGGGTGTTAAATTGGTGCGGTTTATAAAATTAACTGTAGGCTTTAACAAGAAAGAAGTGTCATTTCAAGGAATGAAAGTGCTATGGTCCTGTTGCTAAGAGGGAAAGTTAATAATCGCCTGGAGACAACAGCATTAAAATCCTTTGGCTTGCCCTTCAGGTAGACTGCAGGATATTCTACCGCAAGATGATCAATTGAACCATCGCAGTGTGTCTCATGCAAACTCATAGGCTGGGAGCTGGGGCCTTAATGTACTAGAAAAGCTAAGCTACCTCTCATCTACACAAGTAAGGCATCCGCTTTGCAAAACTCGGGCCATCGGGGAGGTGGAGAGGTGAAGGCTTTGGTTTGCCTCCTTGACGTTTCACAGCCACCTCTCCTCTCCGGGGGTCTGGGATCAAATGTGTCCGAACCTCAGTTTGAGCTTTTCCACCTTACATCTGCTCCTTACGGCTCTCCGGCTTAGTCACAGGAACTGCCAGCCACCCAGACATCATTCTTGTTTTCTCCTCTTTGCCTGACATCCACCTCATCCCAGACCTTTGATACCTCCTACATACGGCACAAACCTGATTAGGGCGCTGGGAGAAAAAAGGTGGGAAAAGAAGGTTGGAAGTATCAGGAAGGGGTGGCCTTGGGGAATCACCAAGAAGCATTTATCTCCTGTAGAATGTATGCCTTTGTTTCCTTTGGTTACAAAGTCAGCTGTCCACGGGCAGGGATCTGCGTCTGTTTCCTCCCTTGCTGTGTCCCCGGCCTCTAACATGGCGACTCACACACGGGCACACTCAACAGGCTCTTGCTGAAGAAATGAATTCATGGAATTGTGACTTCCTCTACACACATAAATATGTGGAGATGAGATTCAAGTTGAAAGTGAAAGTTAACAATGTTTGATTGCCCATGGACATTCTTTGGTATAGGTAAAGAGGTAGCGAGAAAAACTTCACGAGAGCAAGGCCATCGTGCTTACTGCTGTATTTGTGTTTAGGGCAGTGCTAAGGGCAGAGGCCCCAGTCAGTGAGTGCCCACTGAGTCAAAGCGAGAGGGACCAAGATACACGACACTTTGTGCATATACGGGAGACCTGCATGTCAGGCCTTACTCCTCACCAGCTGTGTCACCCTGGCCAAGTCCTTGCAGAGTCTCTGTTTAATCTGTGTAATGGGGGAAGCAGCTGATATTTTTTTGTCCTAAAGACAAGAGTATTTGATTTCTAGCATTTCCTTTTCATTTTTCTTTTCCATTTCACCTTCCACTTTTTCCCACTAGAGCTCTTAGCATATTAGTCATTTTTTATAAATTCCTGGTCTGATGACTCCAATGTCTCTGCCCTTTGTGAGTCTTGTTCTGACGACCGCTCTCTCTCTTTAAATGGCGTTTATTTTGTCTTTTAGTATGCTTTCTAATTTCCATTGAAAGCAAATTTTTGTGGATATCCTGAAGAAAAAGAGGCTAGCACCGCTGCAGCAGCAATGTCTGCTCTAGCTCCTGCCCTGGGAAACTGTAATTCTCAGCATCTGTCTTTCTCTCTATCTCCTCCTTAGGAGATAGCGGTTTGCCCTGCAACCTCCACTCTCAGAAAGATCTTGAGATGCTACTTTTCAGTCTGATTGGCTTTTCACCTTGTGGTGAGGACAAGAATGACAACTTCCAAATTCTTCGCCTGCAGGACTAGGAACCAGAAGTCCACCCTAGCCTGGATATTTTGAGATCTTATCCAGCCATGAGAGCTTAGATTGTGTTATTCATGGAAGGTTGACTCATAGGGAAATACAGAGGTGGTCCACAGGAAAAGCTAAATTTTCCAAGGTTGAAGCTAAACAACAGGGTATTGTAAGGAGGAACTCTCAGTGGCTAAACCATGGAGATGACAGCACGTCTGCTGACCTGAATGGAGCCTCCAGCATGGCCCGGGAGCTCCCTTGCTGTGAAAGGAGGTGAGGTGCTTGTCACTGGTAAGGATGGCTCTGTCCCTCCCATAGAGGGTCCTTCTGCACCCCCATCACTTAGTTGCTTTCCTCTCATCATTTGTTTATTTTGAGTTCCTATGGATCTTCGGAGAAAATAAATTGTTCACTTCATGGCAGACGCAACAAGGGGCTCTCACAAGGTTGCAGGGAAAGCATTCCTTCATTTTCTCCTCTGTGACTCAACCAACCAACGCCTATTTAATTTCCAACATTGGGTGTTTTCCTATAATCGCTTTTGTAACTTGAGCTGGTTATTCTAGTTGCAACCTGTAATTCCCATGAATAACAGGGAGACTCTATGTCTAACTGTGCCTTTAAAACTTGAATCTTCCTCAGGACACTTTGTAGCTGTCAGGAGCCTCAGGGATATACAAAACTCAGGCTACAGTCAGCAAGACCAGAGGAATTACAAAGGGTATTGCAAATACCTTTGAATTCCCATCAGTTTCATGGAGGGCATAAACCAAATGAACCCCAAGATGATGCTTCAAAAGAGATAATTTAATGTTTCAGTCTCATCTGACTTTTCTATGATGGAATACATTGTATCAAAAAGAATCCTATACGTGTGATTTCAAATTCCGACTTAATTTCTGTTTGATCTAAATCAACTGGGTCTCAGTTTCTTCACCTTGATGACGATAATACCTGTCTTGCTACTATAATTGTAAAGGCAAGTGACACAATTTATGTAAATTTCTATACACAAGGGCCCAAATATTACATGTTCATAACAAATATTAATGTTTCCTATTTTTAATTCCCTCCACCTCTCCTTTATCTCAACACGTATTCTGTCCTCCAATCCAACTGAGTACTGTAGTCTCTAAGCACATCTGGCATTATCCAGCCTGGATGCTTTTTGCTACCTCAGGCCGTTCACCTTATTTGTCTCTCCCTATTTTTATCCAGGTGTATGAACCAGTTTCCATGATTCCCTGATGAAGTGATATTTCTTCTTCCTGCATCTATTTAAGCTCATATCTCTTACAATATCGAGCCTGTTTTGTCAGGCATTATCCTTGCACACATATTCTTCCTTCTATTACCTAGCTCCATGTTTTATTCTACCTATAGTACATGGGTCATTATGAAAGTTTTGAGACACACAAAAATCAAGAAACATAAAATCTGCCTGGATGGACACAAACGAAGCCCTCCCAGCAACACCAATAAGCCAAGCAAGTTGAAACTTACATGGGTGGATTAGAAAGGATGCTGTCAACTGTGTTTCTTAGAGGTGAAGTAATGGACCATGACACACTCTATCTCAAAACTATTGCAGTGACCTATGTAGATCACTACATGGCTCATATACATCCCAGTATAAATTATTCCATGATAACCATATGAGTAGTTATTGGTTAATTCTCTGCCTCCCACTCTGTATCATAACTCTTGGCAAGTAATACACATTTTATCCCTCTAGTCTTGGGACCCACCTTAGTGGTATATTCATATTGGCATATTCCCATTGGTATATATTCCCACTGGTGCAATAAACTTTTGCAAAAATGAAGAAAAACAAAAATGAATTACATGACAAAATGCTTCCCAGCCTGACTGTCAGCAAGCCCCCTATAAAGAGTGTAGTGATAATTATTCAGTGACACCTCAAAGACACGCACAATCTAGACCAAGTGCCAAACTAGAATCAAACCATCAAGATACGAGCTGACCTTGCAAATGTTTCCCAATCATCTGAGCAATGGCTTCTGTGTTTTCTCATTCTTAGAAAAATAAAGCTGGGAATTGAATTTGGGTTTGACTTTTTTGGCAGTGATGGCAAAAGGACTTGTTCTCACTTCTCTGACTTCTTTCTCTCAGGGTCTGGGACACTTCCTCTCCTGCACTGGCCTTCCCTGACCCTGGGACACAGGTCAGATGATTATTCAGTGAGATTCACTCTCTCCTGTCTTCTCCAAGAGAAGAGTTTTCTTCCTGTCCCACTTATGATGGGTTTATCCACGTGACCACTTCCTTTGGCCTCTGCTATGGTTTGAATATTTGTCACTTCTAAAACTCAGATTGAACTTTAACCCCCAATGTGGCAGTATTGAGAGATGGGTCTTTTAAGAGGTAATTCATTATTGGATTAATGGGGTGAATGGGTTATTAACAGGGATGATGTTATTTGTGGCTTTCTAAGAAGAGAAAGAGAGACCCCAGCTAGCATCTCTGCTCCCTCACCATGTGATGCCCTGTGCCACCTTGGGACTCTGCAGAGTCCCCACCAGCAAGAAGGCCCTCACCAAATACAACCCTTTAACCTGGGATTCCTCAGCCTTTATAACTATAAGAAATAAACTTCTTTTTCCAAATAACTTACCTAGTTTCAGGTATTGTTAAAAAGCGACCTCAGAAAACAGACTGAGTCAGTAGCTTGACTTTTTCTAGTCAGTGGGACATGAGCAAATGTGATGTAAGCACAGGTTTGAAACGTCCCAGAGTGGTTGGGCTAGCTCTCCCATGCCTTTGTAATGAGCAAAGATTCCTCCAAGCAGCTGCTGTCCCTTAAGCCTGGATCTCAGAATGAACCATGAGGAGCAGACCTGGGTGTAACCTGGTGAGGAGACAAGGCCAGCCAGACCCATAGCCTGAAGCTACCCAGATGAGCCTAGCATGGATCAGCTGACCTCCAAAAATTTGCATAGGAATGAATGAGAATGAATGACCACGGTTTTAAGTCATTGTGTTTTGGAGTGTTTTGTTACATAGCAGTAGCTAACTGATATAGCCCCTCTAATCTGATGCTTAATTCATTCTGTTTCCACCTTATGTCTTGTAGAGCAGTCTAGAGTCTTCAGTTAGAATATTAGATCATGTAGAGCCCCAGATGCATTTTATTGTCCTTGCATAACATATAAAGTCTGTGGCAGTCACTCAATAAACACCTGCCCAATGGCTTTGCTGGGTTGAAAATGACCTCCCTGTTTTGCCAGTGCCAAATGAGACAGAGTCTACGCACAGTGTGAGAACTGGACTGGAGCCGACTTGTGCTGGTTAAGGCTGCCACAGGCCCTTTCTAGATCCCCTAATGAGCAAGCATGTCAACACTTCCCAGGGCTAAGGCAGGCAGCCAATGTCTCTCAAACCACTAGCGGTCAAGTGTTTCCAGGGGAAGCCCTAACCACATCAAAGGCACTCCCAACTGAGCCTCCCACATGCAACCAATAACCACAAAGCCAACTTCAGTACTCCCAGCATCTGTGCTCGGTCTGAGTCGGGACCTAAGTTGTGGTCACATAGAGACAGCTCTTGTGGGATTCAGACATGTCCATTCAGGGCTTTGGCTGCCCTCCAAGCAGCCAGCCCCCCTCCCAAGAGGCCTTTGACAGAGGGGATTATGGAAACTGTTGTTGGTTTGCACTGGGGAGAGGGTTGACTGCTCTCCTGGGCTGGGTTCCCATCATCCCACAGAGAGGGGTCCCTGAGGACACTGTTGTGAGCCATCCTTGTCTCTTTCCTCAGGCACTGGCTTGTGGGTTTGATCTTTATTTTCTCTGTTCAACATTTCTGAGAAACTACTGAGGAATGGCTATGAATGCCAGGAGTCTCAAAAGGAAGTGAAGAATGAGGCCAGCTTGCCAAATGCCCTTCAGTGAAGACAGAGGTATTGTCTTAAAGCATTAAGGAAATTGTTCTGGAGGCCAGGTGCGTGGTATGGTCCCAACCTGGAGCCAGAGAGTTGTTCTTGAAAAGTAATGAATTTCAGCTATGGAGAATTTTATCATTGAGACACCTGGACAAAGCAGATAAGAAAAACTTCGGCAGTCCTTTTCCCCTTCTATTTTCTTTCTTTCTTTTAACAATTTTTCTTTAGTTTCATTATCTAGAAGCACAGTTGTTCAAGGACACCAGGTGGTCCAAATGCTACAAATAGCCACATGACCTCCTGACAGATGCCAAAGGTCCAGATCTGTGCATAGCTGGGCAATCGACTGGTAGTTACCTTTAACTCATTAACTTATTATTACCATAATATGAAAAATCACTCTAAGTGAGAAATGCTGCCATTTTCTGTACATGTGATATATGAAGCAGCATGTATGTGAACTGTATCTGTACATCTGAAACTCTACCCTGTACGTGCTCACACACCTCCTCTGTCCCAGGTCTGGTTTTTGGTTTTTTTTTAGACAGAGCCTCAAGCTATTGCCCCAGGTGAATGGGGAGATGAAGGAGAGGATGGGGAGTTGTGGTGTCACAACTCACAGCAACCTTCAACTCCTGGAATTAAGCAATTCTCTTGCCTCAGCCTCCTGAGTAGCTGAGACTACAGGTGCCGGCCATAACGCCCGGCTAGTTTTTGGTTGCAGTTGTCCTTGTTTGGCAGCCTGGGCTGGATTCGAGCCCATCAGCTCCGGTATATGTGGTTGGCGCCTTCGCTGCTTGAGCTATAGGCGCTGAGCCCCCATATCTAACTTAAAAACTCCTTCATCTCCGTTTGCTCAAAAAGAAAGTGCTTTTGGAGCCCAAGTTCCCCTTCTTCACTCATTGGCTGAAGAATTAAAAACCTGAATGCTTTACCAATGGAGATTCTCTCTTTGCTGGTGATATAAAGAACACAGTTTTTCACCACATTTAACTTGACCTGGGTATGCCACCATCATCTGACCAGAGAAAAATACGGCTGTAATACAGGTAAAAGTCTAAAAGAGGGCAATAAAATGTTCCACAAGTTGTGTCTTTAAAACCTCTCCTTTTTGGGAAATTAAAACTTGCATTCCTTCCTGAAGTTACTGGATCAATGGGGCAGAAAAATGTTCTTTGCTGTTTGTTTTCTATTACCTTAAGCCACAGGAGATGGCTCACAGAATTGTTCAGATAAGGGTCACCAAATCACTTGTCACCAGAGATAAGGTCAGGATAACCCAAGACTGAAACCACCAATTATATTAAATCACCTACCCATGTACATCATCCCATCTTTGTAGTACTTTTATCTTTTTAGTACTTCCAACATGAATAATTTTATTCATACTTAAACAACAATAGCCCAAAGCCACAAGTGATACCCATCACAAAGAAAATTCACTGAGCCAAAAATTACCCCTTATAAAGCCTTGTTATTTCTGCAGGTGGTCTTGGAGGCACTAGTCTCCCACCTCCTCATTGGCTGGTAAATTAACGAGCTTCTCTTTCCTTTTTTCCTCAAACCACTTGTCTTTGTCATGTTCACTGATTTGGCCTCAGAGATAAGTACCAAGCTTTAGTAAAATGCCACCTGTGTTCTAGTTACACCTGGGTCGCCTGGCAATGACCACTGGGGGCCATGTTAAATGCTCCACAAGGTCTCCACGCCTACTTTGGGACCCTCCTCCACAAAATATTAAACATACTAAAAAACCATCTTCGAAAAAAATGTATGTAAGCTGAATGAAAATTGAGTTGCAATTGACTAGTTGAGATAGATTAAATTAAAAGGACATTTCATTAAATGTTAGTTTTGATTTTATAGTAATCTTTATATATTTGAAAATTAATACAGTTTCTTTTACAGTTTAGATAGTTTCCTAGGCTCTCAGAAAACATTTGAGCCCTACTGGCCACGTGTCTTAAGCTAAGATGTTACTAATAAATAAAACTTCATGACTGATACTCGGTTTTTTATTCTGAATTCTGAAGGCTTCCTAAATAGTAAGGGCCAGAATTAACTCTAATTTCATTCAACGTCAACTTGTATGCTTCCTCCTAACAAAAATGTTTTTCATAACTTTTGTCCAGGTAAAGTAGAGAGCAGATATTTCTGCCAGGTATTTCCTGCTGAAAGGGATTGCAATGCCTTTGTCTTAGTATTGAGGAGGTGTAAACTTAAGGGTTCAACCCCGCAAAGCCTCACCTCTGGAAGTTTTCTTTCTTGCTATGGATTTGAGAATAATAAAACTTGCTTTCTGCTGGGTGTAGTGGCTCTTGCCTATAATCCGAGCACTTTGGGAGGCTGAGGCTGGAGTATTGCTTGAGGCCAGGTGTTCAAGACCAGCCTGAGCAAGAGAAAAATCCTGTCTTTAAAAAAATAATAGAAAAATTAGCCAGTTATAGTGGTGTATGCCTGTAGTCCTAGCTACTTGGGAGACTGAGGGAGGAGGCTCATTTGAGTTCAAGAGTTTGAGGTTGCTGTGAGCTGTGACAATGCCACTAAACTCTAGCTAGGGCAATAGAATGAGACCTTGTCTCAGAAAAACAAAACAAAAAAATCAAAATAAAACAAAGCAAAACTTGTTTTCTTTAATCTTCCAGGTAGATAACGGTTATAAAAACATTTTAATGCTTGTGAATCGACTGCTAGTTACCTTTAACTCATTAACTTATTATTACCATAATACGAAAAATCACTCTAAGTGAGAAATGCTGCCATTTTCTGTACATGTGATATATGGCTAAGGCCTTCACAAATGCTAGGTAATGTTTTTTTCCAGTGGAGTCTATTTTTTGGCATATCCATCTGCCTTCTTCCTTCCTTCTTACAGCCTCTTCTTGCTCATTTAGAGATGGATACAAGGTGTATAATTAAATCCTTTTGGGGTCTGCCAGCTTCTGGGTACCTCTGCATTCCCACCACTCTGTTTGTCAGATGTTCTATTTTACCTTTTAAGGTTTCCACCACATTGACGCTCAATGCTTTGGAAAATTAAGTGGCAGAAAGCAAAGCCAGGTGCAGCCCCTGGGGAAATCTAAAGATGTTGTGGTTAGAAATGTGGACTCTGTAGTTCGACAGGCTTATTCGGATCTTGGCTTCCTTCCTAGGAGCCGGGTGACTGTGGGCAAGGGATGTAACCTGAGCCTCAGTTTCCTCATCTATGCAGTAGTTAAAAGCAAAATGTCTATCTCATGGGGTTGTTGTAAAGATTAAATTAGATAGTTCAGTCAAAGCACCAGCGCATGAACGCATGGCAAGCTGGACTGAATAAATGTCAGGCACTGTTATTATTATCAACTATTTCCCAGAGGTGACAGAAGTTTAAAAGGCCCTTTAAAAATCCAAGTGGTTGAATTTGGAGGCTTTCTTGAAGAAGGCCATACCTATACTGAAAAACACCTTGCTTTCCTATATCTGGGCTGTTCAGCCCCAGCCATAATTTGCTTATCATTAAATTCTGTGCACTTTGATGGGCTTGTTTGCAGAGGCCTTTATCAAACGACGACCTGAGATCATTCCAGTGGCAAGTGAAATGCACACGTCATCTCCGGTTCTCCTTTCACCTCCTCAGCTTCCTCCATCTCCCTTTGCTGCCTTTCCTCAGCTCCTCTCTAAACCTTAAGGGACTCAGGCTCAGACCTCCGACCTCTTCTTTTCTCTGTCTACACTGATGGATCTCAGTGGGGTGATTCCACCCCTTGACTACATTCGGCTGTGTCTGGAAACACTTTTGGTTGTCACACTGCTGGGGGTGAGGGCAGAGAGGGCAGGGCTGCTAAAGGCATCTAGTGAGTAGAGGCCAGGGACGCTGTCACACACCTGACATGGAAATGTCTCCAACAACAAAGAACCATCCAGCCTAAAACGTTAGCAGTACTGAGGCTGAGAAATCCTGGTCTCTACTGACCACCTCCTACTGTGTAACATGCATCCTACCCTTAATAGCTAACACCGGATCCTCTCTACTCCAAACACAAACTGGCTCTTCTGAAGGCTTCCTCAGGTCAGCAGCTGGCAACTCCGTCCTTCCAGTTGCTCAGGCCAAAGCTTAGAATCCTCCGTGACTCCTCCTGTGCATTGCTACATCCCACAGCCAACACTTCAGCAAATCCATTAGTCTTAGCTTCAAAATGTAGGCAGAATCTGACCCCTTCTCATCAATCCACTGACACCACCCACCCCAGTCCAGGCCACCATCATCTCTCCCTTGACTGTGATGACCTTCTAATGTGTTTTTCTACATTTGCCCTGTAGAAAAGGATCCCAGCCTCTGGAAGCCAGAGAGAGCCTTTAAAATGTAAATTAGTTATGATCAGTCCTCTGTTCAAAATCCCCCAAAGCATTCCCTTCACTCTCAGAATGAATGACCAAGTTTTCACCAGGGCCTGTAGAGCCATATGTGAGTTGGCCCTTCATTGCCTCTGACCTTGTCTGTTTTACTCACATTCTTGTTCACTCACTCCAGCCACACTGGCCTCTCCATTGTTCCTCAAAAATGGAGAGCTGAGCTCTCCATTCGGGGTCTTTGTACCTGGTGTTCCCTATGCCTGGGCTGCTCTTCCCCCATTCCCTGCATGAATCAATCTCTTGGCTTCCCCAGGAGTGCAGAGGGCTTATTTTAGGCAAGATGGTCAGGGAAGCAGAGCTTTCCCCAATGCTTCTTCTCTTCATCCACTCAATTTTCCCCTTTGCAGTTGTTGCCATCCAACATGTTTTATTTTTGTTTTTGTTTGCTTATTACCTGTCTGCCCCCACCCCTCCCCTAAAAGCCATGTTCTGTGGAGGGCCGGGGCTCTTGTCTTTTCCCTGTTGGTTCAGTCTACTCTAGACCAATGCCTGACACATTTTAGACATTTAACAAATACGTTTTTCAATTTTGAAATAATGCTACTGAAGAGTTATGATGTCAGCATGTTTTCTATTCATTATAAATAGAATACTCCGAGTGTTCTGGGCCAGCTGGGAATCCTTTCTCTGCCACTTAAATGCTGTGTAACCATGGGAAGCTACTTAAAATTTTGGGCTTCCATTTCCTCATCTGAAAAATTATCAGAATTCTCATGAGACGCAAGGAAATAAAACACATACAGCATTCAGCTCTGTGTCTATAACATATAAAGCCATGAATAAATGGTCACTGGAGCAGTGATAATAATGGTGCTATCTGTGGGGGGAATTTCTCCAGTCTGTACAGGAGCCCACTAAAAATGTCCTCTCTAGCTACTCAACTTCAAAGGACTCTACCAGTATTCCCTCTTACCTATTCAGCCTTTGCTGGACTTTTCAGGCTCATTTCAGGGTCTCCCAGGCTTCTGAGTCCTCTGATTCCACTTCTATTAATCCAAATAAACTACTTGATAAGGGACTTGTTGCTGAAGGGAACAGTTATATTTATGATGGAGATGAGTCACCAGGGGCCGAGCAAAGACTTTACCTTTGACTTGTGAAGAGTGTAAGATAAGAGGGTAGAGCAACAATAGAGAATTAGAGATGGGTAATTGATTGGACAGCTGCCCTTGCCACGCCCTCCATGCTCTTTTTTTTTTTTTTTTTTTTTTTTTTTATTATTATTATTATTTTTATTAAATCATAGCTGCATACATTGATATGATCATGGGGCATCATACACTAGCATCACACACCATTTGACACATTTTCATCAGAATAGTTAACCTAGCCTTCCTGGCATTTTCCCAGTTACCGTGCCAAGACATTTACATTCCACATTTACTAAGCTTCACATAAAACCTTGTAAGATGCCCCACAGGTATAATTTCACCAGTACCCCTCCCTCCACCCACCTCCCTCCTCCCTCCTCTCCCTTTCCCTTTTTCCCCTAATTTTAGGTTGTAACTGGGTTATAGCTTTCATGTGAAAGCCCTAAATTAGTTTCATAGTAGGGCTGAGTGCATTGGGTACTTTTTCTTCCATTCTTGAGATACTTTACTAAGAATAATATGCTCCAGCTCCATGCCTGTAAACATGAAAGAGGTAAAGTCTCCATCTTTCTTTAAGGATGCATAATATTCCATGGTGTACATATATCACAATTTATTAATCCATTCGTGTATTGATGGGCACTTGGGCTTTTTCCATGACTTAGCAATTATGAATAGGTCTGCGATAAACATTCTGGTACAAATACCTTTGCTCTGATGTGATTTTTGGTCTTTTGGGTATGTGCCCAGCAGAGGAATTACCAGATTGAATGGCAGATCTATTTTTAGGTCTCTAAGTGTTCTCCATATATCTTTCCAAAAGGAATGTATTAATTTGCATTTTCACTAGCAGTGCAGTAGTGTTCCCTTTTCTCCACATCCACGCCAACATCTCTGGTCTTGAGATTCTGTGATATACGCTAGTCTCACTGGTGTTAAATGATATCTCAAAGTAGTTTTGATTTGCATTTCTCTGATGATTAAAGATGATGAGCATTTTTTCATATGTCTGAAGGCCGTGTGCCTGTCTTCTTTAGAGAAGTTTCTCTTCAAATCCTTTGCCCAGCCTGCGATGGGATCCCCTGTTTTTTTCTTGCTAATACGTTTGAGTTCTCTGTGGATTCTGGTTATTAAACCTTTGTCAGAGATATAACCTGCAAACATCTTCTCCCATTCTGAGGGCTGTTTGCTTGCTTTACTTACTGTGTTCTTGGTTGTGCAGAAGCTTTTTAGTTTGATCAAGTCCCAGTAATGTATTTTTGAAGCTGCTTCAATTGCCTGGGGGGTTCTCCTCAGAAAATACTCACCTAAACCAATTTCTTCAAGGGTTTTCCCTGCACTCTCCTCTAGTATTTTTATAGTTTCATGTCTTAAGTTTAAATCTTTAATCCAATTAGAGTCTATCATACTTAATGGTGAAAGGTACGGGTCCAGTTTCAGTCTTCTGCAGGTTGCCAGCCAGTTCACCTAGCACCATTTGTTAAATAGGGAATCTTTTCCCCACTGAATGTTTTTAATTGGCTTGTCAAAGATCAAATAACGGTATGTAGCTGGATTCATCTCTTGGTTCTCTATTCTGTTCCAGACATCTACTTCTCTGTTTTTGTGCCA